>CAWUFW010007542.1:300000-315000 GCA_963921515.1 Calotriton arnoldi | reverse complement strand
GCACAAAGTAATTAAGTTTAATATACTCGATAGGGACATACCAACCTCAGTCCTATGTCAAGCCTATAGGGTATATTATTCCAATGCGTAGAGCCTATTAGGGAAATAGGAACTACACTACATGGCGCCCAACCGTTTGGTAAGGCAGTAATTTAACGCTAGATACTGAGTAACTCAGTCGTGCTTTTCTCTCAGAGACCCCTACTCACATACTCCATAAGACGTCTGGAGTGGGTAGGGTTAAATATCCGCCAAAGCTAAATAGGACAAAAAACCCTATATATTAGCTATTTTGGTTTGTTCAACGTTGAAGGATACAGTGTTCCAAAATATTGTGCACCTTATCTTTTGTTTCCTTGAAACTTGTTCTACATTTTTCAAAAAACAAATGTCCACACGCGGGGACAATGACACCGAGAACGGTGTAGCTGCGGCTCAACCAGTCGTAACAGCTTTTTACTTTACCGGTTTAAATGAAACCGAGGAGGGTGTTCTAGACATCGCTCCAAACTTAAGGAGAGCCATCACTCTAAAACTTATAAAACACGGCCTACCACCAAGAGGCGGTAGAGCAGTTTTCGTGATAGAGGCACACGAATCCTTTCAGACAGAAGTATTCTATTCATGGATAGTATTCCCAGAATCAAATCCAGTAACAAGACTGTTTCACTTCTACAAAGAAGATGAACCACCAGAGGAATATATTCCTTTCGAGGATATTGAAATTCCACTAACATACCAGGAGCATCAGCTCTGGTTTAAAGGCGCCCTAAAACATCACAAAAACATTACCAGGCTCGGTCCACTAGGTAGACCAGGAGCAACATGGCCGATTCTAGCCGGCTACACACCTCATCCTGACATCGAAGTAATGTCAGACGAGGAATTACTTACTCAACTTACAGAGTTAATAAACATTTACAGACAATTGGTCCAATATGTGATGCAGACTTTCACAGTCCAACCACCATTGACCATTCCAAATCAAACCCCTCAACAGGGGAATACACTAAAAATTACACCACAGACTTTATACGCAGTCATGGGTAAAATGCCCACAAAACGTGAGCAAATTCCATTCTGGATAGCTCAAAATTACTCAAATCGAAGCAGTATTTCCAAATACTAGCCCTTATGAGAAACACAGAATCCTAACGATCTGTTTACCAATGGGGATCACACCACAACTGGAAGACTGCACCACTTGGGGCTCAGTCTTTGCTGCCATCTATACTAAAACCCATGGTGTTCCATCAATTGCAGTAATACCAGATGTCCTGAAACAAATTCAAAACGAATACAGGGCAGAGCCTGCTCTAAATTTAGGTATGAAATTACTGAAAAATTTCGACCAGGTCTCAACAATATTATCTAATATTAAAGGGGAGGCAGCATCAGTGGCGATCCGCCAACGATTAAGGGAATTTGATGTAACAGAACATCAAACAGAACTACCCAGAATTATAGAACAATCTTATGCAGAATTAGGCAGAGATAGTTTGGGTGGAAGACCATTGAAGCCAAAACTATCTGAGAATCCTGAAAAGGACTCTATTAAACAAACTCCTACATCTTCTAAAAAGAAGTGGGAAACTAATAAACAAAATTCTAACGAGAAACGTTCTCAATCCCGAGGTAGGTCTCCTCAAAAGGAGCCCTGTGAAAGGAGGTAAAACCTCAGGAATAGGGATAATTTAAGAAAACCTGACAGGTATCAAGATACTGATACACGTTCCTCTTGTACCTTTCAGATATCGTCACAAACATCGGAAAGAAGAGGACGGTCAGAACATAGAAAAGAACGCGTGAAATCCAAAGACGCCAAACACTTTCAGAAAAATAAATCAAAACCTCAATTCTCAAAAAAGAAGGTAGCAGGTCTGAAGATCAGACATGCTGAGGATACTGAGAACACAACTCAAGAACGGAGAATGGGCTCAGACAATGCTGGACAGTGCGGCAGAAGTCACAATAGCTCACCAGAACCTGAAGGAACTTCTGGAGATAGTGGACTTGAATGAGTACATCACAGTAGAGACTGTAGACACCAGGGTTAGTACTCCACAAAAGTTATATGAAATAACACTCCGAATGGAGGGAGACATACCAAGAAAGGTGAAAACACTCTTTTGGGAAAAACTTTCAAGGGGTTATGATATACTTCTAGCAGAAAAAGACTGGCCACCACAATTTGTCAGGGAGTGCCCACATGGCGAGGACATTATTATGCCTGCCTTCTCCAACCATATTCCAATACACCTAAAATATACTTATGCCAGGAAATGGGCAGTTGCCCAGGCCCCAGCATTATATAAAAATCATGTAGGATGGGATGAGGACTCACCTCACCATAAAATACATCTAAAAAATGAACCTACTGCACAAAGGCAGTACCCAATAAAGCAAGAAGTTAAAAAGCAGGTCAGGGAGATCTTAGATCAACTTGAATACCAAGGGGTGATTGGATCATGCACCTCCTTAATGAACAATCCTTTGTTTCCTGTATCCAAACCAGACCATACATATCGTCTAGTTTTGGATTACAGACACTTAAACACTTGTTCCAAAACATTTGCAGTGCAAAATGCACATAGTACAGCATTAATGAATAACATTGTGCGCAAAAAATATAAAACCACATTAGACATCTCAAATGGTTTCATTTGTCAGAACATAGCACCTGAAAGCAGGTACTTAACAGCTTTCTCAATAATGGGGACCCAGGGTCAATTTTGTCGACTCCCACAAGGGTTCAAGAACAGCCCAGGGTTATTCTCAGTGAGGGTAACAGAGTTACTACAAATTTATGATAATGAGGCATTGTCATATGTCGATGACATCTATCCGACAGACGACCTAGATAGGCACTTGAACAGGGTGAGTACCATTATATTGGGCTTCGCCTCTGAGGGCTATAAATTCAACTTTAAAAAATCCAGAATTGCCCATCTCAATGTCCTTTTTCTAGGATATGAGCTTTCAAGTGAAGGCAAGAGCTTGGCAGCTAACTTTTTAGAAAAGTGTGCGCTGCTCCAACCTCCAAAAACGCTGAAAAATTTACAATCCATCCTGGGTTTCCTAAATTTTGGAAGAACGTACATTCTAGATTACGCAGAAAGGGTTAAACCTCTCTACGCATTAATCAAACCTGATTTTTCAATCAAAAATTGGACACAAGAACACACAGAGATCTTGCGTTCACTCCAAGCTAATATGTTAGCAACAAATCACTTACAAACACACGTAAGTCAACGCAACTTAGTGATCCGAATAATTTCGGGTCAATGCGGATTCACCTACTTAACATTTAATGAGGGTGAAAAAGTACCAATAGCATACAAATCTCATTTGAATACACAAGCAGAAATGCGCTTCACTTCAACTGAAAAAATACTGACAGCAGTTCAAACCGCTGTAGCAAAAGAAAGAGCCCTAGCTCAAGGGAAACGCATTATTGTCGTAACCCCAGTACCAGCCTTAGAAGCGGTCACAAAAGCGAGCATTCCAAATGCTAAAGCATTACATCCTAGATGGATACAATGGGTTAATTCTCTTGCTGCAACAGATGTTGAATATGTTTTTGATCCTGATTTAAAAACACAAGCGTTCCTGCAATATGAACATGAATGTCCTCTGCCCACTGAAAATCTGCCTCTCGATCAGTACGAATTCATAATTTACACTGACTGATCCGCACAACCCGCTACAGGGAGTAAGCAAGCTTACAGTGCAGCATGCGCAATCGTTAAAGGTCGCATGCAAGATGGTAACTTCAGACCAATGGTCACTAAAACTCAATCTCTAGGAGATTGTACAGCTCAGCGAGCTGAACTACAAGCATTCAAACTGGCACTTGAAAGTACAGAACGCGAATTCCCCACACTCATAGTGTGCGATTTTTTTTACTGTGTTCAGTCGTATAATGAATATATACAAAATTGGCTTGAAAATGGGTTCAAAGATGCAAAAGGTGGCACAACAAAGCATAAAACGCTTTGGGAACAAGTAGTTCAGTTAAAAAACGAACTACCAAAGGCTCACGTGATACATACACTGAGTCATCAACGTGATGGCGTTCACGTTGCAGGGAATTCATTGGCTGACGAAGCCGCAAAGGGGGCTGTTCACACGGCTTGCATAGCTGCGATCACTCGTTCAAAAACGAGAATAGACAGTGAGATATTGTTGGCTGTCAATGCTTCAAGCAAAGGCAGTGGTGCAGCATTACCAAAAAAGTTTCCACTCAAGTACTCTTATGTAATTGATGCGAACAACGTTCCTTTTGCTCGAATCCCTGGAGTGGGGGATAGGGTAATTCCAAACATGGAACGTAGATTAGGACTAATCCTAGCAGCACATGAAGGGATAGCTTCTGCCCATGCAGGTGTTTCTGCAACAGTATCTTCACTTAAACAAAGATATTGGTGGCCTGGCATTAGGAAACAGACCAAGAACTATGTTCTGGAATGTGAAATATGCCAACAGATGAAAGTCTCCACAGTGAAACGTCCTGCGCAGACACCCCTGTTGATTTCAGACAAACCATTAGCTTGTGTTTACCTGGACCACTGCGGTCCCTTGCAAAGGGACGGTAACTATAAATATATAATGGTCGCAGTGGATTCGTGCTCAAGGTTCCTATGGATATGGCCTCAGCGCTCGGCTGACGCTCGAACTGTTATAAAAGATTTGCGAGTATTTATCGGCACATACGCAATAGGCACGCTACATTCCGACCAGGGCCCTGCGTTTAGCTCTCGGGCTTACAAAGAAGCCATGGCCAGTTTGGGCGTTGCATTGCGGTACTCCTCTCCGCTTAATCCTGAGGGAAATTCTGTTGTGGAAAGGAAATACCAGGACATAAAGCAATCTATAACAGCTAGAGTATTAGGTACGGATGATGGGTGGGTCAAACATCTTTATGGGGTCCAACGCTCATTAAATAATTTGCCAAGAAGTTCTCTAGGGGGGGGGGGGTCACTCCATATGAGGTCCTATTTGGGACAAGAATGTGGGTTCCTGATCTCGAATGTAAAGGCACAGTGGTGGAAAATAAACCCTTTGATATCAAAGATCGTTTGGCTGTTTTACAGGATCTAAATGAACTAAGATCGAAACAAAGCAACGTATTCCTGAAGCCAACCACCACTGGGGAAAAACCGGCAGTCCCAGCAAGGCCTGTCTGGACCCCAAAAGTTGGGGATCTAGTCAGAGAGAAGATTGCGGACAAGAAGGAATTTGGACCTTCTTACTGACAACCAGTACCTGTCCTAGCCGTTCAAGGAACAAGAACAGTACTTCTGCCGCCTCTTGCTGGAAAAAAGGAGAAAAGATTTGTGTCAATCGACCTCATCAAACCACAGTATGTGGCCAATACTAAATAGTAGGCCTCGTGGACTCCGACCTCGTAGCAGACGCACTCCTCTCGCTACGATCCAAGAGGTTCAGACTGAAAGACTGATAACCATCGAGAATTCAGCAGTAACAGATGAAGGACTAAGCAACAATGCTATGGAACTCATCCCTCTTGAACACCAAGTAACAGTTCGTCCAAATACACCTGTCTACACCAACGTAACAAGTGATGAACTGGTTCCAGCGATTTCGACAAATCCTGATGCAATTCCAACAATTGACAGAACTGCTTCTGGCTATTTCATTAACTTTGATACGTTTTCTGAGGATCCGAGTGAGCCTGAAACAACGCCAGCATCAAAAACTTTCAAACAGCAAGTACAAGACTTTTTTCATTTTCTGAAAAAGACTTATCTGGTTTCACCATGGATTGAACTATGGATTATTTCTGGAATATTTTTCTTTCTGCTTTGGCTAGCTTTGTTTATGACTATCAGCGTGCTTATAAATGGCAGATACATCCGTTTGGACATTGAAAGTAAAAATGTGAACTTACTTTTGAAACCACACAAATCATCCCATCGTGAAGCAAGAGACTTGTCAGCAGTGAACATCACAGCCGTTCCTATACAGGATGGTATAGTGTGGGACAAAACAGATTTCGATATCTTCGGCCCTACGGAACTTTTGAACATTCCACATTTATTTAAAATTTCATTAAGTGATTTTATTTCGTCCAGTACCTATTCTGATGATTGGGACTTTGAGACTGTAAATTATATGATGTTTGATCTAGAAAGGTCTGCTGCATTTTCTAACAATGAATAATTAGAGGGTTCATCAGACTATGAACAGCTGTATTGCTATAACCACTATGGTCATCATTTTTTGCATAAATCTGCAACACCTAGAAATGTGTTTATGTTTAACCAATGGGAGCATTGTCCTACACCACCAAAAGGTAGTTCAAAAACGTTTGCTAAAAAGTTTCCCTATTTTTCAGGGTACAATACATCTGATCCGGAAACATTTTACTATAAAAATGTAAACAAAACAGGACAGAAAATTATTTTAACAAATACAAAACAGATTTACTCTGCAGCATTTATTGCCCAACTGTCTAGACATGGATTCGACTTGTGGAAAGACACAATAGACACAAAATCTGTCTGGGGTCCTAAAGATTGGCAAGTGCAGGGGATAGAAGCTTTGTTTAGAGCATGTATCATCCCTCAGCAAATAATGTTTTTGAATGACACTGT
Source organism: Calotriton arnoldi (assembly GCA_963921515.1). Classification (NCBI taxonomy): domain Eukaryota; kingdom Metazoa; phylum Chordata; class Amphibia; order Caudata; family Salamandridae; genus Calotriton; species Calotriton arnoldi. The sequence continues at coordinate 308,383 of CAWUFW010007542.1, read as the reverse complement.
GCAACAAACGTCTTGCCTTGGTTTAGCCAAGATCAAAGACATGAAAACACCTTCTATACCAACACCTGCCAGTAATAACAATACACAGGCAGCGGTTACAGTTGACTCAATACTACAAATCAACAGAACAAATCCTGATTGGAGAAAATGGTTGATCTGGCCCACAGACACAAACATCTGTCAAGAGAGATTCCTGAATAAAACACAGGGCTTTACTATTCATAGGCCAGACCCACGATACGTCCAAAGACAACATCCGGGGGTAGTAACAACATACAGTGTAGGAAAATTGTGCCTCGACTGGCTACAAAAATCTACACTTGAGGATGTGAAACAACACTTATCTTTACTTAAAGAAGACGCAGACCTTAGGGAATTCTTGCTAGGACCAAGAAAACCGCGTCAAAAACGTTTCATATATGCCGGCATCTATGCTGCTTATAATGAAGCATGGAAGGTTTCACAGGTAGAGGCCGCAGAACGAATACGTGAACTTGATCGTATTAACTTAGAGAAAACTCTCTCTGTGGTCTACAATGGGTTAACAACTTTGTCATCCAGAATTTATTCATTGGACAACATTGTATCCTCTGCTATTGACATACTGGAACAAGATTTAGCCATGTTACAACAAGGCCAATCTCAGTTACGTTCTATGATGTTATTAGGCTGGACGCTGCAATCTTTGCGTGCGGGCTATGTGCCTTGGCGTTTTATCAACACGTCGGCTCTGTTTGCAGAATACAATCTGACTGATAAACAGATCGAACAGGCACAAAGGGGAGCAAAGTATACAGTGCTGAGCATTGAAAAACTGGAGAAATTACCATTCACTGTGGCAGAAAAACCAGCTACAGAATGGCTTATTCATGGCAAAATCACTCTGCCTGTCACTACTTTTCAGTTTCAGTATTGCCTCAAACAAATGCAAGCAGGCAAATATGAAAGGTTGGGTAAAGAATACATTAAGGTATCCTGGGATTTACCTTACGAATACAGATGTTGGAGTGGGGATCGTGAAATGTTTCTTAGCGGTACACACTGTGAAAATGCACTAAGCGGTTCACTCATATGTCAAGACATTTCTTTACACGGGGCTTGTAATGGTTCTGTGGCAAATTTGTCCTGCCACCAGCAAGGTACACCAGCTGCTGTGATTAATCCAACGTTTGGCCAACTTTCTAATGGGAGTTACCTCATGTTGAATGATCAGAGTTGCTGTGGCATGTTGCCAGGCATCCCATATCTGGTAACGGTAGACTCCAGGGTCACTTGCTGTATGCAAGTATTGTTCCCCCCAATAGACACAGTCAGGGAGTCGCCTTTATGGCCTTCATTGAATGTTTCTTTTATGCGATTTGATACTTTAAGCAGAATGAAAGCCATGCTTATACAACAAACTGTGCCTCTGACCTCGGCCAAAGAAATCTATAATTTACAAATTGCAAGGACTTCGGCTGAGATACAGGCTTTAATTCGTACAAACTGCCCTACACATTTCGTAGAAATGATGGGACGTATCTTTAACATGTCTGATATGAGCGGAATTGTACATGTATTTAAGACCATCTGTTCAGGACTATTAGCACCTTTCCAGGCAGTCCTCGGAATCATCCCAAACTTCGCACATTCGGTGTTTGGTGGTGTGCCATTAATTCTAGCACTTGTTGCAGGAATCCTATTTCTATTCCTACTATTACGCTATGGCAAGCCTATTCGCCGACATCACTCCGAGCGATGTGGAGAAAGCTCTCCTAGAACGGAAGTGCCGTGAGCGCATAGTACAACTTTTGGGCATACCTCGTCTACGGGAACTTAATACAACATGGTTTCTGTCATTCAGACCAATCTGGCAAGATTGCATCTTACCTGTTCTACGCTGCCTGCTTTGCGGTGAAGAATGCGTGCTAGACACCTGTCTAACACTCCCATCAGTCATGCCAACGGATATCGATACTCTGCTGGACCCGATAACGGCCCATGCTCTGTGTTGTCCCCAGAGGCTACCAATCCTGATGACGGCATTCATTGAGATCTCACAGACGCTTCCGGCTGCTGCTGAGGTACGAGATGGATCAACAGGCACACAGGTAACAACGGACGCGAACATTGCTGCGGCATCTTATGCTGAGGGCGATGCTTCACATCTCTGTGCAGTTAATCTCCTACACGAGGTGTTCCAAATGTCACCAACATCGGTTGACGATATTTTGTCTACGGAAATAGATGATTTCATGTTTACACCAGACCCATACACTGACTTTGATTCGGCTCACAGTGTACCAGGGACGCAATGAATTTGGCCTTCATATTTTCAAAACTTGGAACTCTTCCCAAAATTGAACTTTTCTTTTTAAATATTTTTTTGAAACTACATGGCAAATCAATCTGCTTACAGTAGAACTATTCTTATAAAACGGACTTCTTTGAAAACTTCCAGGGACACGTTGTCACCTTATTTGTCTAAAATTTCATTTACTTCCATGATATGAAATGGCTTTGATTTTGAAATATTTATCAATCATTTCGTCATATGTATATATTACTGTTTATTCATTCATGTTGCATTTATTCCAATATATGCTTAGAATGAAAACAAAGCTTTAAAATGTACAGTACCTATTGCATTCAACAGTTTATTTTTAAACTTCTTTTAATATGCTTTTAGAAATGTTTTTAGCAATATGTGGTACTCAATTTCATGTTTAGCATTTAGTATCATCGTTCATTCGAAAGTGGAGTGGGTGTTGTATTCCGCTTTAGGTGTCCGTATATAGGTTTTCCTGAAACATGTCCTTATATAGGCACAATTCGCATTGCCCTTATATAGGCATAGAATCCCAGTCCTTATTTAGGCATTAGCCGTGCACTCCAAATACAGGCATGGTCACCGACATCCTTCCACCCTAACGTCACAACGAGTTCTTAGAAACCAGACCCTTAAGCTCTTGGGAGTTCCCCTAGCACAGGATTATTGATTTCTCCAAGAACTCATCTATTATGCATGAACCGCTATACCTTAAGGGTTCATTCCTGACGTCTTCCTCTGTCCGACTTCACGTCAATGCAAACATTCCAAAGTACCTATCAGGTATAAATATACCTTCCCTTGCCCAAGCAAGTTAGAGGAGACCTCGACTTCAGAGGAGCCCGTATCCCGGCCTGACGCACTGAGAAGACGCTGTCATCCCTGCTCGCAGAGAATCCAGCTTCCAGTGATCTGACTCCCTTCGCGGGGTGTGAGAGTTCGAGTCCGGAAAGAGATTCCCACCTCTCTCATTCTCAAGGTATGGAGCTGACTAGAACCTAGAGGGACTCTTGGCATACTAGACTTAACATACTATTAGTATACCATACTAGAGAATACTCCACCTACTTCTTACCTTTCCCTACACCTAGACTAGGTTAGGTACATTGGGGTAGAACTAGCTTAGAGACGCATCTTATGAGTACTCACATTATTAGCTCATGTTATTTATGTACGTGAATATACGCTAAAAGATAATGCTAGCGCAGTATTATTTATTTCTACTGCTTACGCTGTACATTATATATCTTGCATACTGTCTTGTGATCATAACAGCGCATATCTCTTACACGAGAAACAAGACTGTTCAATAAAACCTTTTTATTGAAACGCCTGTCTATTCTTTCTGTGTAACTTTGAGGAAACTAAGCATGCACGATTAGCTGAGTGAAACTTATCTATTGTTTCCACGATTCTGAGACGTGTTCCGATTCTAAAGGGAAACAAAGTAGTCATGTTTATGCGGTTGCCAGAAACTACTCCCTTCTTGTTTTCAAGGAGTTTCTAGTGGCCTCTGAGCTAGCTGGCACAAAGTAATTAAGTTTAATATACTCGATAGGGACATACCGACCTCAGTCCTATGTCAAGCCTATAGGGTATATTATTCCAATGCGCAGAGCCTATTAGGGAAATAGGAACTACACTACAATTTTTCATCCAAATGCAATTATAACGATCACAAAGAGGTTTCTTTCCACCACCAGTTGTTTAATTCTCAGTTTGATCACATGACATCGCTAAGTCATTGTTGCCAGAATTTAAAGTGCCAGTGCTAGCAATCCAAGTCATAGACATAAACAACACACTACTCCGTAGGTTCATATTACTGCTTGCATGCAATCACAATCCTAGTAAAATACTCTGGATATCACAAGGAAATAATATCCTACTAATGATGGTATGTTGTCACATTTTGTCCTGGGCATAATACCTATACTAATTATGACATACATATATATATACACACACACACATATATATATATATATATATACACACACATACACATATATATATACACACACACATATATTATCTACTGGCGGTCGCCAGTAGATAGTTATAGTTACAACCTATTATCCATAGGAAATCCGCGACATTCTATTTGAAATAACGTTGGCGCCGGTTGACGAATCTTCGTGAAAGTTTCCAACTTGTTGGGGCGCTCCGCTCCGCTCCTACCCTGAAAGTCTCGGGGTGATACGTGAAGCGGGGGCCGAGAAAAAGGGGGTCCCAAAACGCGTTTTCCCCATTCATTTTTCCATAGGAACCTTTAGTCGCAGCTACAGCCCGAACTGCTGAACGGAATTACTCCAAATTTGGCAAAGAGGTAGCCCTTGGTTCAGACTGGTGCCTTTTGCTAAAATGGTGTAAATCCGTTCAGTAGTTCCTGAGAAATTCACAATTAAAATCACATATATATCTATGGGCGCGTCGGATCCGCGTACCCTCCCGATCACGAGCTGCATGCTAATTGGCTGTCAACACTCCAAATCAAGAAGTGTTGGCAGCCATTTTGTCCCTCGGTAGAACCGAGGGACAGAAACAAGTGCGCAAAAGGGGGCAGGGTAGAAACACCCTGACCCCCTAGGTTTGCTCAGGGGGTCCCACAAGGACCCCTGGGCAAAAAAAAAAAAAATTTTTTAAAATCGGCAGGATGCGCTCAGGGTGCGCGAATCCTGCCGGAAAATCGAGCGCGGTCTCCCGCGCTTCGATAGTATTTGCCCCGGGTGGGCCAAGTCCCGGGGGCATGGTGGGGGTTTAATTTTATGTGTGGGGGCCTCAAGGGCCCCCCAAGCCCCGGGGACCGCCACCCCCCGGGGATTTTTAAAAAAAATGGTGCGGGAGGGCTCTGAGCCCTCCCACAGCCCCGGGGATCCACCACCTCCCCGGGGCTTTTTTTAAAATTAATTTAACAACCTGTGTGGGGGCTCCAGCCCCCACACGCCCGGGACCGCCACCTCCCCGGGGCACTAACAAATTAAAATGGGGTCCGTTTTGGACCCCCGAAGCCTCGAGGACCACCACCTCCCGGGGGCTGTGCTCATGTAGGAGGGGGCCGCGCGGCCCCCTCCTGGAGCCCTTGATGGCCCTGGGGACCGCCACCCCCCAGGGCCGGCTCCTGCAGTGTCCCGGGGTGCCTACCCCCGGGACACTGTAGTTTGCTATGGCAGGACGGGAGCCTCGCGGCTCCAGTCCTGCCATAGCAAACTGCTTTGGATATTGGAAGAGAGAGCAGGAAACCTGCTCTCTCTTCCAATATCCAAAGCACATTGCTTTTCCACATGGGGAGCAGCATGTCAGCTGCTCCCCATGTGGAACTAGCAATGCCGGCTCCCAAGGGACGTGGGAGCCGGCGGGACTGTGGGGGATTGGGGACCCCCACAGTCCCCAACGGAGAGGGCCAGCCCCGGGGATGGGGTCCCCGGGGCAAGTAGTGGCCCAGGAGGGGGCCACGCAGCCCCCTCCCCAAAAAAGAAAAAGAAAAAAAAAAAAAAAAATGGAAAGGCCGGCCCCGGGGATGGGGTCCCCGGGGCCTTAAATGGCCAGAGGAGGGGGCCACGCAGCCCCCTCCAAAGAATAAAAATAAAAGGCCATGCCCCGGGGATGGGGTCCCCGGGGCCAATACAGGCCCAGGAAGGGGGCCACGCGGCCCCCTTCCCGTTTTTTTTTATTAAAATTTTTAAAAAGGGGTAAGGCCCTGGGGGATGGGGTCCCCAGGGCATAAAAACAGGAAAAAGGAAGGGGGGCCACACAGCCCCCCTTCAGGGGACAAAAAAAAAAAATTTTTAAACGATCGGGCCCGCAGGCCCCGCCCCCTTCCTTCACCACTCTGCAAACGCGCCCTGGCGCGTTTGCAGAGGGGGAACAATTCCCCTTGAATACTGGGGGTCCCTGGGGGCCAACTAGCCCACCAGGAACCTCCAATATGCGCCAGGGGGCTGTGTTGCAGAGACGTGTAGAGAGGCCACACCCCTTTTACACCTCTCTGCAACGCAGCTCTGTGGCGCTTTTGGAGGTATATGGTGGGCTAGTTGGACTCCGGGACCCTCAGGATTCAAGGGACTTAATCCCCCAACTTAAAACGCGCCACGGGGCGCGTTTGCACAGTGGTGAAGGGAGGGGGCGGGGCTTCAGGGGACATGTGTGCAAACAGGCCCCGTGGCGCGTTTTAAGATGGGGAATTAAATCCCCTTCAATCCTGAGGGTCCCTGGGGCCAACTAGCCCAACAGGTACATCCAGAAAGCGCCACAGAGCTGCGTTGCAGAGAGGTGTAAAAGGGGTGTGGCCTCTCTACACGTCTCTGCAACGCAGCCTCTGGCGCATATTGGAGGTTCCTGGTGGGCTAGTTGGCCCCTAGGGACCCTCAGCATTCAAGGGGACTTAATCCCCCAACTTAAAACGCGCCACGGGGCGCGTTTGCACAGATGTCACCTCAGGCCCCGCCCCTCCCTTCACCATTATGCAAATATTCCTCTAAAATCAGCCGAAATACGAATTCCGATTTACTCACCTGTTATAAGGAGAGACCTCAGTGCTGTATCTTTCAGCCCAGTACTGGTCCTGAAAAGTAATTTTAACCGTACTTACCAGTAACTTGAATTTCCTTCCATAGGCTAACATTGACTGGTTTCACTTGGAAATTCTTCTAAGTGTGGAGTTTTGGAACTTTAAAATATTCCTCTAAAATCAGCCGAAATACGAATTCCGATTTACTCACCTGTTATCAGGAGAGACCTCAGTGCTGCATCTTTCAGCCCAGTACTGGTCCTGAAAAGTAATTTTAACCGTACTTACCGGTAACTTGAATTTCCTTCATAGGCTAACATTGACTGGTTTCACTTGGAAATTCTTCTAAGTGTGGAGTTTTGGAACTTTAAAAATTCCTCTAAAATCAGCCGAAATACGAATTCCGATTTATTCACCTGTTATCAGGAGAGACCTCAGTGCTGCATCTTTCAGCCCAGTACTGATCCTGAAAAGTAATTTTAACCGTACTTACCGGTAACTTGAATTTCCTTCATAGGCTAACATTGACTGGTTTCACTTGGAAATTCTTCTAAGTGTGGAGTTTTGGAACTTTAAAATATTCCTCTAAAATCAGCCGAAATACAAATTCTGATTTACTCACCTGTTATCAGGAGACACCTCAGTGCTGCATCTTTCAGCCCAGTACTGATCCTCAAAAGTAATTTTAACCGTACTTACCAGTAACTTGAATTTCCTTCCATAGGATATCATTGCCTGCTTTTTGCTGAAAAAGTTTCTAAGTGTTGATTTTTGAAACATACAAATATTCCTCTAAAATCAGCCGAAATCCGAATTCTGATTTACTCACCTGTTATCAGGAGAGACCTCAGTGCTGCATCTTTCAGCCCAGTACAGGTCCTGAAAAGTAATTTTAACCGTACTTACCAGTAACTTGAATTTCCTTCCATAGGCTAACATTGACTGGCTTCACTTGGAAATTCTTCTAAGTGTGGAGTTTTGGAACTTTAAAATATTCCTCTAAAATCAGCCGAAATACGAATTCCGATTTACTCACCTGTTATCAGGAGAGACCTCAGTGCTGCATCTTTCAGCCCAGTACTGATCCTCAAAAGTAATTTTAACCGTACTTACCGGTAACTTGAATTTCCTTCATAGGCTAACATTGACTGGTTTTCAGCAAAAAGTTTCAAAGTGTTGATTTTCACAAACTACAAATATTCCTTAAAAATCGCCTGTATGACTTAAACGCATTCTTTCAACTGTTTACAGGAGATGCACCAGTGCTGGATCCAGGATCCAACACTGAGTAAGAAAAAGTAACGATAACAGTTTTTACCTGCTAAGTGAATTTCCTTCCATAGGATAACATTGGTGATTCTATGAGAAAAAGTTTCTAAGTGTCAGCTTTTAAAATACAATAATATTCCTTAAAAATCACGACTGTAACCAAAACGCTTTTACTCAACTGTTTACAGGAGATGTACCAGGACTGAATCTAGGATCCAGTCCTGTGGTTAGAAAAGTAATCCATAAAGTAACTAATTGCATTTAACTAGAAATTCACATTGAGCTGAATGTTGCAT
>CAWUFW010007542.1:5000-287500 GCA_963921515.1 Calotriton arnoldi | reverse complement strand
ATGTGTAAGTGGGTGATTCACTGGGTGCATGGTTTCAAGAGTGCATCTGTGATGGACTGTATGGGTGGGTGAGTGTGTGTATGGGTGTGTTAGTGAGCAAATGTATATCTTAGTGGTACATGTGTGAGTAACTAATATGTCAAAGGCAGTATATATGTGTGTTGGAGTATATAAATGGCTATAAGTGAGAGTGTGTGATTGTGAGAGTGGCTGTATGGATGAGTGTGTACTTGTATCAGTGATTGTATAAGAGCGTAAGAATGTGCTAGTATTTGTATGAGTAAGTGAGCTGGTGTGTGTATAACTGTATAGGTGAGTAAATGGCAGTGTGATTAATTATTTGCATGACTGACTAGGTGTGTGAGTACCTCTATGGATGAGTGGTGGTGTGTGAGTGTCTATGTAGGTGTATAAGTGCATATGAAAGTCCTGTACTGAGTGACCGTAAGTATGAGTGACTGTAGAGGTGAGTGAGTGGATGTGTGTGTAGACCTAAGAATCAGTGAGTGTGTATGTAGTTATTGGTGTTGGAGTGTCTATGGTTTTGACAATGGCAGTCTGTAATTTACAGTGGGTGTATCAAAAGTTCTATTAGGGTGTGAGAAGATGCATCAAATTATCACGTGGATGATGTCATCAGTGATGTCATCAGTGATGTCATTTGAATTTCAAAGGTTTTTTAAATGCTAATTTCTAACTATGCCTACAGAGTTAGGACATGTGCAGAAAGAGGAAGAAAGGCTCAGAAAGAAGCAAGAGAAATGTAGAAAGAGGCAACAGAAGTCCAAAAAGACGAAGAAAAGTGCAAAAAGAAGCAAGAGATATGCAGAAAGAACCAACAGAGGTGCAGAAAGAGGCCTTGTTACAAAGTCATCCTGTGCCCCCAACTTTTTGCTGACTGGTACTGGTGGTAACGGACTCTGACTAACCAGGCCCGGAGCCAGTGCTATGCTGAAAGACACTTAGAATACAGTGAAAACACCTACATACACTAGGGTACACTAGGTGTTGGGGTACCCCTGTGATTGGCATGACCTCCCCTGTAAGGCCCTAGTACATAATAGGGCAGGGGGATTAAAACTACCTCTAACTCAGAGGTGCAGAAAGAGGCAAGAGAAGTGCAGAAAGAAGCAACAGAGGTACAGAAAGAGGCAAGAGTGGTGCAGAAAGAGGGAAGAGGTGTAGAAAGAGGCCAGAGAGTTGCACAAAGAGGGAAGAGGGGTGCAGAAAGAGGCAGGAGAGGTGCAGAAAGAAGCAACAGAGGTGCCGAAAGAGGCAAGAGGTGCAGAAAGAAGCAAGTGAAGTGCAGAAAGAGGCAACAGAGGTGCAGAAAGACGCAAGAGGTGCAGAAACAAGCAAGACAGGTGCAGAAAGAGGCTAGAGAATTGCTGAAAAAAGCAACAGAGGTTTAGAAAGAAGCAAGAAAAGTGCAGAAAGAGGCACGTGAGATGCAGAAACAGGCAAGAAAGGTACAGAAAGAGGGAAGACGAGTGCAGAAAGAGACACCAGGGGTGCAGAAAGAAGCAAGACAGGTGCAGAAAGAAGCATGGAAAGTGAAGAATGAAGCAAAAGGGGTGCAGAAAGAGGCAAGAGAAGTGCAGAAAGAAGCAACAAAGGTGCAGAAGGAGGCAAGAGAACTGCAGAAAGAGGCAAGAGTTGTAGAAACAGGCAAGAGAACTACAGAAAGAGGCAAGAGAGTTGTAGAAACAGGCAAAAGAGGTACAAAAAGAGGGAACAGAGGTGCAGACAGAGGCAAGAGAGGTGCAGAAACAGGTAAAAGGGTGCAGAAAGAGGCAAGAGGGGTGCAGAAATTTGCAAGAGAGGTACAGAAAGAAGCAAGAGCAGTGCAAAAGAACCAACAGAGGTTCAAAAAGAGGCAAGTGAGGTGCAGAAGGAGGCAAGAGAACTGCAGAAAGAGGCAAGAGTTGTAGAAACAGGCAAGGGAACTACAGAAAGAGGCAAGAGAGTTGCAGAAACAGGCAAGAGAGGTGCAGAAAGAGGGAACAGGGGTGCAGAAAAAGGCAAGAGGGATGCAGAAATTTGGAACAGAGGTGCAGGAAGAAGCCAGAGCAGTGCAGAAAGAACCAACAGAGGTGCAGAAAGAGGTAAGAGGGGTACAGAAAGAGGCAAGTGAAGTGCAGAACAAAGCAAAAGAGGTGCAGAAAGAACCAACAGAGGTGGAAAAGAGGCAAGAGGGGTGCAGAAAGGGGTAGGAGAGGTGCACAAAGAGGCAAGAGAGGAACAGAAAGAGGCAGGAGGGGTGCAGAAAGAGGAAGAGAACTGCAGAAAGAAGCAACAGAGGTGCTGAAAGAGGCACGAAGGGTGCAGAAAGAGACCAGACAGGTGAAGAAAGAAGGAACAGAGGTACAGAAAGAGGCAAGAGTGGTGTGGAAAGAGGTGTAGAAAGAGGCAAGAGAGTTGCACAAAGAGGGAAGAGGGGTGCAGAAACAGGCAAGAGAGGTGCAGAAAGAAGCAAGTGAGGTGCAGAAAGAGGCAAGAGAGGTGCAGAAAGAAGCAAGAGAGTTACAGAAAGAGGCAAGTGAAGTGAAGGAGGCAAGAGGGGTGCAGAAAGAAGCAAGATAGGTGCAGTAAAACAAAAGAAGTGCAGAAAGAAGGAACAGAGGTGTAGAAAGAGGCAAAAAGGGTGCAGAAAGACGTAAGAGGGGTACAGAAAAAGGTGAGAGAGGTGCAGAAAGAGGGAAGAAGGGTGCAGAAAGAGGCAAGAGCGGTACAGAAAGAAGCAAATGAGGTGCAGAAAGAGGCAACAGACGTGCAGAAAGAGGGAAGAGAGGTGCAGAAAGTGCATGAGATTTGCAGAATGAGGTCAAGAGAAGTGCAGAAAAAGAAAGAAACATGCAGAAAGAAGCAACAGAAATGCAGAAAGAGGCAAGAGAGGCGCAGAGGGAAGCAAGAGTGGCTTGCACACCATTAGTACCAATTTAACACCCACATTCAGCAATAAGTTACAGGTGACCATTCTAAGTTTGCAAAGGGCCTTCCACCACGCTGTAACACTTGTCGCTGCATTTTTGGTAACGTTTGAGCCGTTTGAGCTAGAAACAAGGCTTTTTTTGTTCAAATCTGCAGATTAGGGAGCAGATGATGAATTATGTGGCTAAAGCAGAAAATGTATAATTGTGCGAAAATCGGTGCAGCCAAACAGTCGCATAATTCTAGTGGCCCTGCTCATACCTCTGACTAGGTCCACAAGTGCTCCTCAGTGATTCCTTCTTTTTTTGTCTCACTGAGTTTATAGTTGAGCTTCTATGGAAACGAGGAAGACTAAACCTGACGTTACCACTCCACAACACAGACTACCATACCACATATTTACTCTCCATAACACATAATCCCACTCTACATAATTCCTATACATTAAATACCACATACTTTCTATCCACATAATTTCACTGCACAACATACCACATAATTCCACTACACACAACGTACATCCACTCCAAAATACACTAGTAAAAAACGTTTACATTTACAACGCCAATAGCTCTAACTCTCGCAAATGCGAAACCTATTACATTGCAAACACTTCTTTAACTAGTAGTCGCGTTTGCAGAGTGGTGGATAAAGGGTGCTGGGCCTCCGACCAGTGCTCAGGAATTCCGCTGCGTAGGACTTACAGGAGGTACCAGGAGGGCTTCTTGGCCCCCAAAGTCCCTCAGGAGTAAATTGGACTTCATCCCCCATCCCGTAGTCTGCCAGGAGGCACGTTTGCAGAGTGGTGGAGAAAGGGGGGCATGGCCTCCGAAGACGTATTAGCAATCCCACTGTGTGGGACTTACTGGAGGTAAAAAGAGGGGTAGTTGGCCCCCAAGGACATCCTTGAGGGCCAACTACCCCTCCTATTAGCAATCCTGCTGTGTGGGACTTACTGGAGGTAATAGGAGGGGTAGTTGGCCCCCAAGGATGTCCTTGGGGGCCAACTACCCCTCTTGTTACCTCCAGTAAGTCCCACACAGTGGGATTGCTAATAGGAGGGGTAGTTGGCCCCCAAGGATGCCCTTGGGGGCCAACTACCCCTCTTTTTACCTCCAGTAAGTCCCACACAGTGGGATTGCTAAGACGTCTTCGGAGGCCATGCCCCCCCTTTCTCCACCACTCTGCAAACGCGCTCCCTGGCGCGCTCTTGGATGGGGATTGAAGTCCCCTTCGCTGCTGGGGGTCCTTTAGGGGCCAACTAGCCTACCTCTTACCTCCAGTAAGCCCCACACAGTGGGATTGCTGAGAGGTGGACACAGGCCACGCCCCCTTTCTCCACCACTTTGCAAATGCACCTCCTGGCGCGCTCTTGGTTGGGGGATGAAGTCCCCTTTCCTCCCGAGGGTCCCAGGGGGCCAACTAGCCCTCCTGTAACCTCCAGTAAGCCCCATACAGCTGAATTGCTGAGAGTGCTCAAAGGTCACGCCCCCTTTTTACACAACTCTGCAAACGCGACTCCTTGCGCACTGCTGCTCGGGGGATGAAGTCCACTTTAGTCCTGAGGTCCTCAGGACACAAGAGGACCTCATCGCCCCACCAGCAATGCGCCAAGAGGCGCGTTTGCAGAGTGGTGTAAAAAGGGGCGTGGCCTCCGACCACCTCTCAGCAATCCCACTGTGTGGGGCTTACTGGAGGTACCTGGTGGGCTAGTTGGCCCCTAAGGACCCATAAGATTCTAGGGGACTTCCTCCCCCAACCCAAAATGCGCCAGGAGGCGCATTTGCAGAGTGGTGCATGGAGGGGGCGGGGCCTCCAGTTCGATGCCGGCTGCTGTTTTTTTCCCTTTGTTAGAAGGGGGGCTGTGTGGCCCCCCTTTTCTTAACATTTTTTGGGCCCTGGGGACCCCATCCCCCAGGGCCTGAGCATTTTTTAATTAAAAAACAAAAATCGGGAAGGGGGCCTTGTGGCCCCCCCTTCCCTGGGCTACTATTGGCCCCGGGGACCCCATCCCCTGGGGCCTGGCCTCGTTATTTTCATTAATTATTGCCGGGAGGGGGGCCGCGTGGCCCCCCTCCCCTGGGCCACTTCTGGCCCCGGGGACCCCATCCCCCGGGCCCTGGCCTTGATTTTTTTCATTTTCACGGGAGGGGAGCCGCGTGGCCCCCTCGCCTGGGCCACTTCTGGCCCCGTGGACCCCATCCCCCTACTTTTTTTGAGGAGGGGGGCCGCATGCCCCCTTCCTGAGGCCAATTATGGCCCCGGGGCCGGGCTTCCGTTTTTTTTTTTTTTTAATTAAAGGGGAGGGGGGCTGAGCGGCCCCCCTCTCGGGCCACTTATGGCCCCGGGGACCCCATCCCCCGGGGCCTGGCCTCTTTTTAAATTTTTTTTAATTAGTGGAGGGGGCCGTGTGGCCCCCTCCCCTGGGCCTCTATTGGCCCCGGGGACCCCATCCCCCGGGGCCTGGCCTCTTAAAATTTTTGTTATTTTTTTTTAATTAGGGGAGGGGGGCCGCGTGGCCCCCTCCCGGGCCACTTCTGGCCCGGAGGACCCCATCCCCCGGGTCCGGCCCTTAGCATTGGGGACCGTGGGGGGAGCCCCAATGCCCCCACGGTCCCAGCCGGCTCCCCGCCTCCTGCGGGAGCCGGCATTGCTTTTGAGCAAGGGGAGCTGCTAACATGCAGCTCCCCTTGCCCAAAACCAATTCTGCTTTGATTTGTTAAAGCGCGAGCAGGTTTCCTGCTCTCGCTTCAACGAAGCAAAGCAGTGTTTGCTATGACAGGGCGGGAGTCGTGCTCACGCCCTGCCATAGCAAACGGCAATGTCCCGGGGGTGGGCACCCCAGGACATTGCAGGAGCCAGCCCTGGGGGGTGGCGGTCCCCAGGGCCATCAAGGGCTCCAGGAGGGGGGCCGCACGGCTCCCCTCCTAACGCTTTAAAGCCCCGGGGAGGTGGCGGTCCCCGGCACCCGGGGGTCCGCAACGGACCCCCACACTTCAATTATGTATGCCCCGGGGAGGTGGTGGTCCCCGGGGCAGTGTGGGGTGCTCGAGCCCCCCCACACTAATTATTTTTCATTGCTTTGGGGGGCCCGCGAGTCTCCCCACCCTTATTTGTCAAAGCCCCAGGGAGGTGGCGGTCCCCGGGGCTTGGGGGGGCCCGCAAGGACCCGTCACCCTTATTTGAAGAAAGCCCCGGGGTGGTGGCGGTCCCCGGGGCTTGGGGGGGCCCTTGAGGCCCCCCCACCCTTATTTGAATTAAGCCTCGGGGAGGTGGCGGTCCCCGGGGCTTGGGGGGGCCCGCGAGACCCCCCCACCCTTATTTGAATTAAGCCCCGAGGAGGTGGCTGTCCCCGGGGCTTGGGGGGGCCCGCAAGGCCACCCTACCCTTATTTGAAGAAAGCCCCGGGGAGGTGGCGGTCCCCGGGGCTTGGGGAGGCCCGCAAGGCCCCCCAACCCTTTTTTGAATTAAGCCCCGGGGAGGTGGCGGTCCCCGGGGCTTGGGGGGCCCGCGAGGCCCCCACCAATATTTAAATTATGCCCCGGGGAGGTGGCGGTCCCCGGGGCTGCAGGGGGAGCTGCGGGCCCCCCGCACATTATGGATAAAGCCCCGTGGAGGTGGCGGTCCCTGGATGGGTGCGGGGGCCCCCACATACATTATAAATATTGCCCCCGGGACCAGGCCCACCCGGGGGCTTAAGTACAACGAAGCGCGGGAGCCCGCCCTTCGTTTAAAAAAAAAAAATTCGGCCGGATTCACGCACCCAGCGCGAATTTGGCCGTTTAAAAAAAAAAAAAAGCCTTTTTTGGGCCTGGGGGTCCTTGTGGGACCCCCCTGAGCAGGCCTAGGGGGTCAGGGTGTTTCTACCCTGCCCCCTTTTCTTGTTTTTCATCTTCTTTTCACCCTTTTTCTTGTGACTCGGTTACCGAGTCACAAGATGGCTGCCAACACTTCCTGGTTTGGAGTGTTGACAGCCAATCAGAGTGAAGCTTCGTGCCCGGGAGGGTTTGCGAATCCTCCTCGGTGCTCAGATATCGATATTTTAATTTTTTGAATTTCTCAGGAACTACTGAACGGAGCTGCTGGATTCCTGGAGCGCCTCTGCGCTGCTTGCATAATCACTGAATCCGCTGAGGATGCCCAAACAAGCACGCAGGAGCAGAATCAGGGGCTTTGTACTTCTCCATTCTTGGTAACAGAGACCGGATTTCTCATCAACTTCAGCCCTTCCTCCCAGATGTAATCGACTATTGGCATGGATCGTACCGATTTCCTCGCAGGATCTTTAAAATCATAGAGGAAACATTCGGTCTGGGTTACAGGCAGTGTTAAATCAAATCTTTTGGAAGCTCTTTCCAATAACTCATGGAAATCTCTAATATCTCCTGGAGGAGAACTCACTGGGGGGGGAGATGGCGACGGCGAAGCTGGAGCAACATAGTCGTCCCATTCCCGGCCGATCATGTCTTTATCCTGAATGAGCTCTCCCTCCTCAGGCTGATCATCAGCATAGCTTTCAATGTAGTCGTCCCTTACTGTAATACTCCGAGGAGTCTCCTCCTGTGTTGGAGGTGGCGGAGTAGCCACTGGCGATGGTGACGAAACCTGTATGCCGGGCCCCCTGGCGTGAGCGGAACTGGGGCGTGAGAGTCCAGAAAAAGTTTATAATAATCATGAAGCATGTGCCTTAGGTCAGTGACAAGAGAAGCTGGTACCAACATGACATCCCCTCGAATATCCCGATGTTCCTCGTATGCTTCATACGGATAATGCTCCTGAAAAGAGTCATATCGTTGGGGTTGATGACGAGCCGTGAAGGAGTAGTCCCCCTTCCATGTACTCTGAGGTATCCTGGATATGAGTGTCATCCTCATCATCAGTATCCTGGCATTTAACCTTAAGCTGTGATGGGCTGTAAGCTGGACCAAACAAGCTCTTGTCCCCCGATTCCTCTGTATCCAGAAGATGAGATGGGGGTAGAGGTGATACCTTGGTTAGGGATGTCAGGCCTGGAAATTTCTGGATCAACTGATGCCTTTTAATGTCCTTTTTATGCTCCGTCGACGAAGGAAGACGTATAAAGGTAATCGCCGTCGACACTGGTATTCTTGTAGGGGACTTGAACACTGTCATCGACGGAGTGACCGTCGACGAGCCCATGAATGATGTCGTCATCGGAGTCCACGTCGTCAGAGCCGTAGACGTCGACACAGTTGTCGTTGTCGATGAAGCCGTCAACGAGATGATCGTC
Source organism: Calotriton arnoldi (assembly GCA_963921515.1). Lineage (NCBI taxonomy): Eukaryota > Metazoa > Chordata > Amphibia > Caudata > Salamandridae > Calotriton > Calotriton arnoldi. Next base: position 279,318 of record CAWUFW010007542.1, on the reverse strand, counting down.
GTCACTGTGCTCATCGACGAGTCCTTCGCCACTGCCGCCGTCGAAGCCAGCACCGTAGAAGCCACAAACGTCAACGGAGTTTTGGCCGAAAAGGTTCTGCAATATTTACAATCCTTGGCAGTATGCTTGGGATATAGGCAGTAAAGACAGTCCTTGTGGGGGTCCTCAGAGAAAAGTCTTGCCTTCCCACAAGATCTGCAGGGTCTAAAAAGCCTTTTCTTAGATCCCTTCGACATGGTTGAAAGTACAGAAGATAGAAAACAATAGCTGAAGCTGAATTCAGCAGAGTCAAAAGTTCACTAACTGACAAACTGGACAGAGCTCAGGGAGACTCCCTCACACACGACATGCGGTTAGAAACCTGAGGTATGGTGGCTCTGCAGGGGAGATGGAGTCTGGGGCTTGTCTCTGATTGGTCAAAGTTTGGATCTAACATAATGATGCAGATTGGTCTTAAAATTTACTTTCTTTCTTAATGGTTTCTAATGTACTTCTATAGTCCTGCTTATCGAAGTACCGAGGGACTCCCGCCATGACGATGGGCAAGATTCAAGCATGTGAATCTATGAAAGATTCAATACTGGAGAAATATATTAATTTCTTAAATTATGCTGACAAAAATGAAGAGTAAAAACATTAGGATACAAAATATGAAAATCTTCTTGATTGCTTTTATAAAAAGTATCCTTTCTGAGACTTGGGTATTAACAAACAATTATTAGGTTCCCTATTCAAAAACAATAACCATTTGGTTGCTCACTAATAGAAAAACGGCGGCCACAACTTAAACTGTGTTATAAACCATTTTATCCTTAGTTCTGTAGCAGAGAAAAGGACACAGTAGGTAAGTGCTGACTAGTTCTGCACCTTGTAGAAAATATAAACCGAAAAATGCACCATAGGTCTAGTGATTCAGCAGTGCCCTGCTGCATAAAAGTTAAGGTTAAATCTAGTATAGTTTCCAGAATAAGTAAATGGTCGCAGAAATATATTTACCAAGAGAATATGGAAGGAACATTTCCAAGTTCCATCCTGGGATGACTTCAATTTGCAGCATCAAATATTTGGGGAAGTCTTGTGCTATCTACATGAGATAAATCAAAATTCAAGGCTGCTTTTCCTGCGATCCTCAATATAATGTATGACAATGCAGAGGATGGCAAGAATGAGAGCACTTTTGGGAAGCGAGAGATCAACAATCAATCACTTGTTCAAATAAAACAAGGCACTTACCTAATTTGAAAAAGGATGATGGACAGAGTGCCCCTTAAGTTACAACTCTGGCGTAACTGTAACTGTACAAGGTGGGCTTTCCTACTCACATGTGACACAGGTGAACTTGTTTCAAAGCACTAGCGATGAATGTGAAAGACAGGTTATTGTAGCCCCACAGAACACTAATCAAAGTGTGATTAAAATTGAGTTATTGCTTTTGGGTAACCAACAATCCCAGAAAGGGATCAGGGTCACCGTGGTAACCGTAAAAAACCTATTTCTTTATTCACAATATCACACACACACACTACACTAAGAAGAATGAACACTTTTAGGTAAAAGTATTTATTACAACAGAAACAATCTGTTTCTCAGAACACCTAATACAACTACACAGAATATTATAAAAATAGCAAGAAGGAACGTTATTAATAATGTGAATCAAATGTGCATTTCTAACATTGTTAAAATGTCATCCAGAGCCTAACAGCCAATGTGTACTTCTATGTGCTACACTAAAAGAATGGAAGGCAAAGCAACCTGCAGTCTAGAGTTTCTTAGGGATAAGAGATGCACCGCATACCTTCCTGGCAGCAAAGGCTGTCTTTAGCAGTGGAGGTGTGAAGACAGTGTTCCCTGCGAAGGGCAAACACACTCTGTAGTAGCAGTCGGTCTGTCTTCCTCCAGGACTCGGCTTTATCAGCGTGAGGAAAGATGTAGCATCTGCAAAGTGTGCTGCCCATAGGTGAGACCTTCCTTGGCAGAATCTCGGGCAATAATCTGGACCTCTCATGACAAGTGGTCAAATGGTAGTTCTTATATACTAAAGCTTATCAGAAATTGGAATTTCTGACATAAGTTTAGGAATATCTGACATAGATTATGTGGATCAATGTGTGGGCCCCAGACATTTTCTTATGAACATATTAGGTAAAAGGACATCAATTCAGACAACACTATTTTGGTTAAATGTCTGTAAGTGTTCTTATTTAACTTTGATATGGTGAAGAGTAGATATTTGACCCAGACGAATGTCTTATAAATTGTTGTATCTATGTTATTAACCAAATGGTTTGACGCTTTCATGGATCTAAGAAAGACAGTCTGGCAACATCTGTCTCTAAGGGCAGACATGGCAATGATTCTGCATGATTAAAGAAATATGGCCACTTCCATTGTCGGAGATAGGGAAGATGGCGCACTCTATTAACTAAGATGGAGTCAGGGCCTACCTAAAATTGAGGCGGACCATAGGGCTTTACGTCATTTCTGGCTTGTATATCTGAATGTGATATCATAGTGGCATATCAAACTAATAGGGAAATCAAGATATACAAGTAGATGATAAAAATGATATATGTAATACATGCAGCCAAGCCTGAATACTTTTAAGCCTTGCACTGTTTCAAATAATTAATGATAATATATAGAGTAATCCTTCTAAAATGTTTAATGCATGTTGGTGATGAAACATACAAGTGATAATACGGAATAGGCCAAATTAAAAACATTTGGTTAAAAAAACAAAAATTAAGAAACGTTTTTTATAAGGTACTGCTCATTAAAACTTTTCTGGTATATAATGCGAATAAATATTGTTTTTCCATTGGTCAACTCACATGTGGAGTATATTCCACATCCAAGAGCATGTCGATATCATTGGGTGCACACCCAGTATACGTGTGATCTTTGCGGAATCCATACAGAGCATGTTCATGGTTTACATTCTGTGTATTTGATAGACCAGCAATTGTTTACTCATCTGAGGCACTCAATGTTACTTGGGGATCCTTTCCAGGGGGCTCGAAGGATAATGAGTCAAGCCACTCATCAAGAGCTGCGTCGAAAAGTGCCACTGGTGATATTGCTCTGTAGCATCCTGTAGAAGGGACAGATGCATTGCTTGGCATTGTTTCTGGTGCTCATGTAGAGGTTGAATAATCATTTCCATATCAACGTAAGCTACGGGGGGCTGTTCCAGATGTAAGCCCAAGATGATCTCAGTTGGACAGTTTATGCAACAGAATACGGGTTTTACTTGTACAGCATTCATTTTGCGAAATGTGAGCATCCAGTGCTTGGTGAGTTCAGATAGCCAAGCATGTCCCATGTAACATGCTAGAGTCTCTCTGCAGTTTTGTTCAGCTGGATTTGTGTACTCCATGTTGTTGATTTCTTTGTTGGGACGGGAGAAAGATGATACCACAGCCGATTAGCAATATGATGAGCAGAAACCCTCCAAAAAGGTTGGAGAACAGAGAATTAAAACATTATGGAATCAGTCCAAATACTGGTATAAATCCAGTTACCAGATCAAATCCAATGTTCTTAAAAAGATGCACAACACCAGTGGTTAAATACAAATTAAATTTTGTTTGTACGATATCTACAAAACGTGTCGTTTATTCTGTGTGTAACAGTCTTTGAATTTCTGAAGCAGTTCTGGCGGTCTGCAGATTATAGACTTCAACCGCTGAAGCTAAAGGAACTTCTTTTTGCAAGAGAACAGACAACAGTTTGTTCAAAAAGCATTGATTTCATGCTTATATTAGGCCAAGGGATGTTCCTAATTATATTCTGAGGCGGAGGATACAAGGTCCTTCCACAACACCGTATTGTTTCTAAAACTGTTATCAGGTATGGCTGGCCGGGTTTTAACCCACAGCAAGTAACATTTGTTAAAAATAATTGAGAACCGTTATTTAGAAGTTTATGACGTTTGGGAATGGATGCAGTGAGGGAAACAGATAAAACACAACTTAATCCTGGCATCAAAGTCATCACATTCCATGTAATGATATGGTGTCGAATAGGAGGGAGTGTCCAAGGGAATTTCTACAATTTGCTGAGCTGATATACACAGTGCCATCCTCCTTTTCATTTAAACAGATGTAGGAAAAAGAAAATTTCCATGAATGGAACTGTGATTTGTGCATAGTTTCATACCAGCCAATGAATTTATACTTTTGACAGTCGGGAAAATGAAACATTGTGATGGGCAATAACTAATGCCATGTGTTAACCAGGTAATAGGTGGAGTGTCACTGACTGTAAATGGTGCGTCTTCAATTTTTTCTATACATAATAGGGTGTATGTACATTCTTTCTTGGCCATTGTTTTTTGAGTGAGTGTCAGATTCCATGATTCAAATAGGACTATTTTATTGAGAAGCTGCCAAGGCATGAAGCCTGATCTAAGTGTTTGTAAAGCCCAATTTATTGTGTTGTAATAAATTCAGGTCTCCTTTAAGGAGGTCTAATGCTGAAGACAAAATGTGATTTAATTAGTAAATTCTTTAGAAAGCATGTGCATTCCATTGTCGATTTCTCTAAAAACTGTTAGCATATTTTCTTGATCTATTTGCCTAATTCTTTCTACAGCTTCTTTTTCTGAATATTTGTTTAATTCATTATATATGGCATAGATTCCTGTGGCAAGGAATCTTTTATTTCTTTTAGGACGTGGTCCCAGAAAAAGGTCAGAAAATTCCACGCTCTCATTAACTGAGGAAAAGTGTCCTTTCACAGCTGAAAGACTGGAGTATTCCAACCATCATTGGCACAGCTTACCTACACTCTATGTGGTAATTACTACAGGTATTTGTGTATTGCAACATGGATCAGGACGACTAATTTTAGGTCCAGAGTGTTGGAAAGAAAAGGCTGCATGCAGGTATCAGAACTATAGGGCCTTAAGGCCAAACCTTCAACAGGAAATTGGGTTGAATTATAGGTTCCATTCTGTATCATATCATTTGTGTCTGAATAAGACATTCATTTTGAATTGCCAATTATTGAACTTGGTCAAATTGACTTTTGGAATAGAAGGTATTCCAGACAAGTAGTCTGCTGGATAGTTTTGTTTAGAAAAATCATTTCCTTATAAAGACTCGAAATAAGGCTTCCTTTCCTTGGATCTGCCAGAAATTAGCTCCCAATATGCTTTTGTCATCAACATTTGATTTCCAATACTCATACCCTTGAATAGATAAGTTCTGACTAAACTCAGTAGAGTAAATCAGCTTGTTGGTAGTGATTAGGTTTTTGGAAGCTGCGGTTGCTTCTGTGTGGAATAGAAGGCTGAAGGATGTGACTTTTCAGCAATCTGAAAGTAAGGGAGTTTCTTCAAGAAATTAGAATGACTATCAGGAGGCAGAGCCTCACAATAGTCCCACTGTGTGTAATTCTGAATTCCTCTAGGATAGCTAGTCCAATGTATGAATTAATGAGCATAATGGTGATAACAATACATGTCTTTGTAATTTGCTGAATTCAAATAAGGATCTTCATTATTCAAAGTAGCATATGCCTGTAAATCAGACATCATTCTTTTACCAGTATCAATGTCCCAATCATCTGAAACAGAACCGGGTATTATAATATCATTCATTGAAACGTTTATCACATAAGGCAATTGCACTGTCTCAGTGAGTCCCAGAATTTGATATGGAACCTTTTCCAAGGCAATGCCCTCTGGCGCAGATTAACATTTAATATTTACAGCCTACAGACCTCTTCGGGCTCTGTGGGATGAAGAGTGTAGTTCTCCACAAACCACAGGTGATGCAATTGTTCTTGCAGGGATGAAATGTCAGTTGAGCAAAAGTAGAATAACAAATACCATTGAAAGCCACACGATGAGAAGAAAAGTTCCCAAAGGGATCCAGGCATATGACCATGGAGGAATCAAATACTTGGCCCGAAACCACTGGCAAGCACAAAGCAGTCTCTGGTGGTGAGTGACTGTAGAGAGTGTTGAAAAATCTCCTGTGAAATATCCAGAGTAATTTTCAATGTCATTAGTCTATCGAGGTTCTCGAAAGGGTACCAGTTCAAATGACGTAGCGTCAGGTTGAATTTCATAGTAAACCATGTAATTGCGTTGGACAGTAGCCACTGTCATATCGGCAGAATCAGCTGTATTTGTTATAGTCTATATTCTACGTAGACTGTTGTGCTCAAATATCTCGGCTGGGAACTTGAGCTAGGATTTTACTGTTTTCTTCAGGTGGTAGAGTATTCAGAGTAGGGAGAGGCTGGGAGGCACTACTCTGAATTCTTCTTGGTGTCTGTGGCAGTCAGGTGTACAGGACTGTCCACATAGTGTATTTTAACATGGTCGATAGACACCTGTCTGTTTCTTCTTGATCCAGGCAGAGGAGGCAGGATAACAGTTCTGTTGCCTTTATCCCCAAGATCAGTGGCGGGTGGTCCGCAGGATGCTTCAAAAGCTTGTTTGTCGTGGATTCTTTCCTGAACTAGGTACCCAACTTTGGGAACCCACTTATCAGCAGTCTTGATAACCTTCTCTTCACTGGTGTCGGCGTCAGAGTGGTTTGTGCTAGGCAGCTCGTCTCTGACTTCTTGGATACACTGTAAAACATTCAAACATTTCCTCCAAGTCAAATTTATCTTCATGCGCCACCATGCGCCACCTTCCCAGAATTATCTAAGCCAGGCACATACAAAGGAACTCCAAAGAGAACCTCATATGGAGTGCGCCCTCCCATAGACATCTAGGCATATTTAATGCTCTCTACACTCTATACAGGTTACGGTACCAACTTAAAGAACAAGTTACTTACCTTCGGTAATGATATATCTCTAAGAGACCTAGATTAGTTATAGATTCCTTACCTTAGAATTACCCCCAGGCGTCAGACTGGATCCGGAGAATTTTTTCGTCAGCAGTACCCCTGCGCGTCGAAAGGTGGCGTTGGTCGACTCCGCGTTCGTCGTTGACGTCGTGGTCGCTGGAATGACGTCGCGGTAGCTACCTAGACGCCGCCCTCGTGCGCTGACGTCAGTTCTTTTACACGACATTCCACGCCAGAAGCGCAGAGCCATGCAAGAGACTGACCACTGGTGCACAAAACTAGGGCCCTGAAATGGATTCCCTGATCCTAGAAGTCAGTTTGCAGAACGGGGAGGATGGGTGGGGCGGTAAGGAATCTATAACTAATCTATGTCTCTTACAGATATATCGTTACCGAAGGTAAGTAACTTGTTCATCTGAAAGAGACAATTAGTTATAGATTCCTTACCTTAGAATAGATACCCCAGCAATACCAACCCTGGAGGTGGGTCTGCGAACTAAGTTCACACCAGAAAGTCCTGGAGAACAGAACGGCCAAAGAAGCCGTCTCTCCGGACTTGGCTGTCCAGGCAGTAGTGTTTTGTGAACGTGTGAGGAGATGCCCACGTAGCTGCCTGACAGATGTCATTGAGGGGGGACTCCCCGTCCCAAAGCAGTGGTAGCTGCCGTCGCCCTGGTGGAATGGGCGCGCAGTCACACTGGAGGCTCCTTCTTTGCCAAATAGTAAGCATTTATGCACAAAACGACCCACCTGGAGATGGTCCGTTTGTGTACGGCCCAACCATTTTTGGCGCCCACGTAGCCAACAAAGAGCTGGTCAACCACCCGGAATTGCTTGGTGCGATCCAAATAAAAGGAAAGCGCACGTTTTGGATCCAGACGATGGAGCCTCCCTTCCTCCTTAGAAGGATGCGGAAAGAAGGTGGGCAAAGTGATGGTTTGACCAAGGTGAAAAGTAGTAACCACCTTGGGAAGAAAGGAAGGTCTGGTTCTGATGACGACCTTGTCCGGATGAACAGCCAGAAAAGGAGGTTTTGAAGAAAGAGCTGGGAGCTCACTCATCCTGCGAGCAGAGGTGATAGCAACCAGAAAAGCAGTCTTTAGAGTAAGAAGTCTGAGAGGACAGTTATGTAGTGGCTCAAAGGGAGCGCACATAAGGTAAGTAAGAACCAAGTTCAAGTCCCACTGAGGCATTACGAAGGGAACAGGAGGAAAAAGATGAGTAATGCCCTTAAGGAAGCGATTTACAACAGGAGACTTGAAAAGAGAAGGCTGATCAGGAAGCCTAAGAAAGGCTGAAATGGCTGAGAGGTAGCCCTTAAGAGTGTCCAGAGCAGAGCCCTGCTGGGCCAAAGAAAGGAGGAACAAGAGAACCTCAGAAAGAGGGGCAGAAAGGGGATCCACAGCCTTTGCTGTGCACCATGCCACAAATTTGTTCCATCTGCAGGCGTATACCGTCTTGGTGGAGGGACGCCTGACTGCCTAGATAACATCACAGACTTCGGGAGGTAGGTCAAAAGACGTCAACTGCCGCCACTCAATATCCACGCAAGGAGGTGGAGACTGGACAGGTTCGGGAGGAGGACCGTCCCCTGCTGCTGCGACAGAAGATCCTCCTGAAGAGGCAGTCAGATCGGAGGATCGATGGCCATGTTTAACAGCTCGGGATACCAGACTCTTTGTGCCCAATCCAGAGCCACAAGGATGACTTGGGCCCGGTTGCACTTGATCTTCTTCAGCACTCTGAGCAGAAGTGGTATAGGCGGAAAGGCGTATAGAAGACCGCAACTCCACTCGCGACGAAAAGTGTCGCCTAGCGAGTGCCGCCTTGGAAATTCCAACGCGTAGAAGTGCTGACATTGCGCGCTCTCTTCAGTGGCGAATAGATCTAACCAAGGCTCCCCCCACCGCTGAAAGAGACCTTGCGCCACCTCCGAGTGAAGACGCCATTCGTGATCCATCATGCACCTGCGGCTGAGTTCGTCCGCCCTGGCGTTCAGGGAACCTGCCAGGTGTTGAACCACCAGGGATATGCCCTGATGTTCCAGCCATGTCCAGAGACGGAGAGCCTCTTGACATAGGGTCCACGATCCCACCCCGCCCTGTTTGTTGCAGTACCACATGGCGGTGGTGTTGTCCGTGAACACCTGCACTACTCTTCCCTGGACAGAGGGAAGGAATGCTTTTAGTGCAAGACGGATCGCCCAAAGCTCCAGAAGGTTGATGTGGAGCCCGGACTCCGCCGGATACCAGAGGCCTCTGTTCTCCGCCTCTCCCATGTGGCCGCCCCATCCCAGCAGTGATGCATCCGTCACCACTGTGAACTCTGGTTGGGGAAGGGAGAGGGATCTGCCGTTGACCCAATCCTGGTTCGTTAGCCACCACTGCAATTGCCGTGCAGTGCATCCCGAGAACCGGGTGGCAATCGGGCAGATTCCCCTGATGCTGCGCCCACTGGAACTTCAGGTCCCACTACAGAGCCCACATATGCCACCTGGCATGATCTACCAGCAGGATGCAGGAGGCCATGAGGCCCAGCAGCCTCAGGGGCATCCTGACCGAAACCCGGGATAGAGGCTGGAAGATCGGAATCATAGCCCGAATATCCCGTACTCGCTGTTCGGGAGGATAAACCCGAAACTGCGTAGTGTCCAGAACCGCTCCGATGAAGAGGAGCGTCTGAGAGGGAGTCAGGTGAGACTTCGGCACGTTGATAGAGAACCCCAGCGAATGCAGGAGGTCCGCCGTAGTCTGGAGGTGGGAGACGACAGCCTGGGGCGAGCCCGCCTTCAACAGCCAGTCGTCGAGATAGGGGAAGACTGGAACCTCTTTCAGCGCAGATGAGCTGCGACCACCGCCATCACTTTCGTGAACAACCGAGGGGCACTGGTAAGGCCAAAGGGGAGCACGGTAAACTGAAAGTGCTCGTGGCCTACCGTGAACCGCAGGTAACGCCGGTGGGCCGGCAGGACGGGGATGTGAAAATAAGCATCCTGCAAGTTCAACGCTACCATCCAGTCTCCAGGGTCGAGGGCAGACAGGACCTGAGCTTGCATCAACATTTTGAACTTCTCCTTCCGGAGAAAGCAGTTGACGTTCCTGAGATCCAAGATAGGACGCAGGCCTTTGTCCTTCTTGGGCACCAGAAAGTAGTGGGAATAGCAACCACGACCTACTTCTGGGGCAGGAACTCACTCGATGGCCCCCTTGGCCAAGAGTGCCGAAACTCCCTGTTGGAGAAGGGTCAGATGATCCTCCGACATGCGATGGTGCTGAGGTGGCATGGATGGAGAGGTAGTCTCGAAGGGGAGGGAGTAGGCCCTTTGGACTATTTGCAAAACCCACCTGTCCGACGTGATGGTGCGCCAGTGGGGGAGGTGATGGCGAATCCTGCCACCCACTGGCGATTGGTGGCCCTGAAAGGTCGGACTAGGAGGGTTTGGAGGCTGCTGCAGAGGGGGCTGTGGTGGACTGGCCCGCTCGCTGGCCCCCAGAACCACGGTGGTGGTTCCCACATCCCCGGCCGTGCAGTGGCTGAACAGCTTGCGCCGGCCTGTGGATCTGGGCGGAACGTGGCGGGGCACCCCTTCCGTAGCCACAAAAGGGGCGAAAGGCAGACTGCGCAGGGCGGGTGGTGGAGAGGCCCAAGGACTTGGCCGTAGCCAGAGAGTCCTTAAAGCGCTCTAGCGCGATGTCCGCCTTGTCGCCGAACAGGCGACGGCTATCAAAGGACATGTCCATAAGAGTGGATTGGATATCCCCGGAAAAACCAGTCGACCTCAGCCAGGCGTAGCGTCGAAGGGCTACCGACGTGGAAATCGTCCTGCCTAGCGAGTCGGCGGTATCCAGTCCACAGCGAATGGTAAACTTTGCTGCGTCTCTCCCTTCGGCAACTGCACGGGAGAGTACGGCCGGGGCCTCCTCCGGACACTGGGGCAGCACTTGCGCCACCGTATCCCACACAGAGTGGGTGTAACGACCCAACAGACATGCAGTGTTTACCGACCGCAGTCCCAAGCTGGAGGAAGAAAACATCTTCTTCCCAAGATGGTCCAGCTTTTTGGATTCCCTATCAGGTGGTGTGTAAAGCCTTTGGATGTAGAGGCTTGGACCACCAAGCTCTCAGGGGTGGGGTGTTGGGAGAGGAAAGTGAGGTCACCCGGGGCCGGGCGGTGGCGTCGGGCAGTCATCCTATCCACAGGAGCCCCTGTGTTGGGCCTGGACCAGGTGCCCAAAAGGATGTCGTTGAGGGCTTCATTGAACGGCAGCAGGGGCTCCGAAGAGCTTGCTGCCGGTTGAAGCACCTCTGTCAGGAGGTTAGTCCTGACTGCCACCGTAGGTAGCTCGAGGTTGAGAGCCTCGGCCGCCCTACGCAACACCACGGCGTAAGACACTCCCTCCTCCGTAGCCACGGTAGGCGGAGACAACATGCCAAGGTCTGGTGAGGTATCCAAACTACTGGCTTCCCCCAGTTCCTCTCTACAGTCCGGTTCATAACCCAACTGGTCAGTTAAAGGGTCTCCAGACCCCTCCCAGTCCTCCTCACCCTCCTCTGGCTGCCAATCTGGTCTAAAAGAGCCAGGGTAGAACAGGGGCACAAAAGTGCCCATCGGCGCCAGATCCGGCGTCGGTCGACGCCGGTCCGGCTCCGTGTCTACATCTGGGTGGAGGCCGGGGTCGACGCCGGCTGGGGACACAACCGGCGTCGGCTGCAGACGTGGTGCTGTAGGAATCGGCGCCGGGGGAGGTGTAATCAGGTCGACCGGTGGTGATCCGGATCCAGGCCTGGATCCAAGGGGGCCCTGCGGGGCCGGAGCCGCCGGCATCAAAGGCCCAGGGACCCCAGCCGAGTCCGTGGGGCCCGAAGGCGCGCCGGCAGAGTCGGGCTGCCCAAAGATGGCATGCATCGCTTCGTAAAAGGTGCGAAGCTGGGCAGGGGACGCTCCGGGTCCCGGGAAGGGAGGGAAACTCAGAGTCGGCCCTTGTGGCACTGCACGCGGAGCCGCGGGAGGGGCACCACCTGCATCCCTCGTCGCGTCGGCCAACCGACGGGGAGAAGTCGAAGAGCGACGGTGCTGCTTCGACTTCTTCTTGTGCTTCGACTTACCTGAGGAGTGCGAAGACTTTGAAGAAGACTGGTGGTGGTGGCTCCGCGACCGGTCCCTCGACCCCCCACGCGACCGGGACCGCAAACAGCGCGGAGCCGACTGCTGGGCCTCGAGAAGCTTTCGGGACCGCTCCCGCAAAGACTTCGGATTCATGGTCTGGCAGTTGGAGCACGACTTGGGGTCGTGGTCGCGCTCCAGGCAAAACAGGCGCACACGGTGCGGATCCGTTACCGACATCCGCCGGCTGCAGGAACCGCAATCCTTGAAACCGGGCATCCCTGACATGCACCAGGATTCGAAGACTCAAAAACGTCGTTGACAAAAAGTCAGTCAAAAAGTGACTGGAGGTACCACTCTCTCCGGATCTGCACTGGCTGGCGCGGAAAAATTAAGAACGGACGTCAGCGCGCGAGGGCGGCGTCTAAGTAGCTACCGCGACGTCATTCCGGCGACCACAACGCCAACGACAAACGCGGAGTCGACCGACGCCACCTTTCGACGCGCAGGGGTACTGCTGATGAAAAAATTCTCCGGATCCAGTCGGACGCCTGGGGGTAATTCTAAGGTAAGGAATCTATAATTAATTGTCTCTTTCAGATTCTGAACTTAACACCCTAGCAGTTGAAGCCTGTTTAGTCATGCCATTGGCACGCTCGACAACCCCGTTCGATTAAGCTTTGAACGTGTTGCAAAATTTGCAGGAAACTTTTGACAGAGGAGGGTTTAATCTACTGACAAAGGTCACACTGCGCAGCACCCTCGCCTACAGAGCCCCTGGGCCCCATGCTCCTTTCTCCACCGCCATTGCCGACCTCATCGCACCCCACGCCATCGCCTCCACGGACTACATACTCATCGGAGACCTGAACTTAGACCTCGACAACCGGAGCAACCCCGACCCCACCGCCCTCATGGACAACCTCGCCAACCTCGGACTGAAGCACCTCATCACCACCCCCACCCACAAGGCAGACACATCCTCGACCCTATCTTCGCAGGAGGGACAAACATCCACTTCAGCCACACCTCACAGCCCCTCTGGACAGACCACCACTGCGTACACTTCTCTTTCAGCATCACCCACCGCACAAAAGCCCACCCTGCGCCCGCCACGAAGGAACTGGAGCACGGTCACAGAGGAGCACCTCAACTCTACGCTCGTACACGACCCCCCCTCCGCCACGACCGACGCCAACTCTGCAGCCACGGAACTACACCGCCGGATCACCAGCTGCGCAGACAAGCTTGCTCCCCTCCGCCGCCCGACATACAACGCCCTCTGAAGGCCGCTTGGTTCACCACCGACCTCCAAGAAGCCAGACGCTCCTGCAGACGGCTCGAGAAACGATGGGAGAAACAGCAAAACCATCCAAGACCAGTCCACCTACAAGCACGCCATGACCTTGACTGGTAGGTCGCTCCCCCACCACACAGCTCCGTCTGTGTGCCCTGCTGCTGCCCCTGATTGTGCTCGTTTTTTCCCTTTCTGTGCCCTCTTGCTGGCCCTGATTGTGCTCGTTTTTCCTTTCTGTGCCCTCTTGCTGCCCCTGATTGTGCTCGTTTTTCCTTTCTGTGCCCCCTTGCTGCCCCTGATTGTGCTAATTTTTTTTTCCTTTCTGTGCCCCCTTGATGCCCTGATTGTGCTCTTTTTCCCTTCCGTGCCTTTTTCCCGCCGCTGCGCCCTGCGGCCCCGCCCCTCACTGCCCATTTGCTGCCCCATTCCCTGCTCCTCCCTCCCACCTCCCCATTTATGGCGGCCGCTGCGTGGTGAAGAGAGCGACCCCTGACCTTGACTGGTAGGTCGCTCCCCACCACACAGCTCCGTCTGTGTGCCCTGCTGCTGCCCCTGATTGTGCTCGTTTTTTCCTTTCTGTGCCCCCTTGCTGGCCCTGATTGTGCTCGCTTTTCCTTTCTGTGCCCCCTTGCTGCCCCTGATTGTGCTCGTTTTTCCTTTCTGTGCCCCCTTGCTGCCCGATTGTGCTCGTTTTCTTTCCTTTCTGTGCCCCCTTGCTGCCCCTGATTGTGCTCGCTTTTCCTTTCTGTACCCCCTTGCTGCCCCTGATTGTGCTCGCTTTTTATCCTTTCTGTGCCCCCTTGCTGCCCCTGATTGTGCTCGTTTTTCCTTTCTGTACCCCCTTGCTGCCCCTGATTGTGCTCGTTTTTCCTTTCTGTACCCCCTTGCTGCCCCTGATTGTGCTCGTTTTTTTTCCTTTCGGTGCCCCCTTGCTGCCCCTGATTGTGCTCGTTTTTCCTTTCTGTGCCCCCTTGCTGCCCCTGATTGTGATCGTTTTTCCTTTCTGTGCCCCCTTGCTGCCCCTGATTGTGCTCATTTTTAGGTCGAGCCTCGAGTAGCGCGCAAGCGCTGCTTAGAGGCGAAGACTTAATGTAAGTGAGTTTTCAAAGCAGTCCAAGAAACGCTCGTGCGTCGTGGCTGGCCTTTTTGAGATGGGTACGCGCGGCAAACATGTGTTTCCAATTATCGTGCCCAGACGCGGGCGCGATAAGTGGAAACACATGTCTGCCGCGCGTACTCATCCAAAGGCCAGCCACGACGCACGAGCGTTTCTTGGGACTGCTTTGCAGGCTGCCGCGCTCGCTCGCCCCCGCTCCTCCGTGCTTGTTTCCAAAGCTGGCAGTGCTCACTCATCAGCTCAGACCCTATCCTTATGGACTTTTTTGCAACTGGACTGCGCAGGGCATGCACCAAAAAGTGGCAGGTGTGCTGCCTGCTATATTTAAAGTGCCACTGAAATCAGTGCACTATAATATGGAAGAATGAGCGCCCACCGTCCAGCATCACACAACTGACCGTGCGCTCATGTCGGAGTCGGAACGAGGCAGGACAGATGAGCGAGGCTTCTGCCACTGTCCCACTCACCATCAGGATTGAAGACTGCTGAAGCCTGGCTGCAGTACTAAGCATGCTTACTACTGCCAGCCAATGAATACTCCCAGTCTATGACTCAGTCAGACACACAGCACCACCACTTTACAACAATAGGTTGTTGCCAGTATACCTGCCAAGTCCTGCTGCACAAAGCACTGTCGCACGACTGCTAGAGGCGCCATTTCGACAGCTCACGGATCCACAATCCACACCCTGCAGCCCCGGGGCTGTAGTTTCTAGGAAATTGACATTGAAAGGGCAAACGCGTCACAAGGAAGCAATCCGGCAGTGCAAGGTGAAGCTAGAGAAAACGTGTGCGGTTTACCTTACTTCATTATACTGGCTTTTTAGGCACTGGCACCGTCAACGTGGCACCTTCAGCAACATCACGGGCAAATTTTCTTCCACCCCCTTTGCTCCACTAGATGGTGCTCAGGCAGATACTGCCCAAAAAAACGCACCGAACCTCAAGTGGGCATGAAACTAATAGGTGCCAACATGTAAACTTACAAGCTGCCGATATAGGACACTTATACCTACTGAGGATATAATGAGTGCTAACATGCATGAAGTTAAACAATCATGAACAAGCATTGGCATAGCCAATAGGTCTCGCCTTTGGGACCTTATAAGTGTTTAACCATGCAACAGTTAATGTTGTTGCCCCAAGGATATTGTGCTGCGTAACTAAATACTTATAAGGTCCCAAAAGCGAGACCTATTGGCTATGCCAATGCTTGTTTTTTCCTTTCTGTGCCCCCTTGATGCCCTGATTGTGCTCGTTTTCCCTTCTGTGCCTGTTTCCCGCCGCTGCGCCCCTGCGGCTCCGCCCCCTCACTGCCCATTCGCTGCCCCATTCCCTGCTCCTCCCTCCCACCTCCCCATTTATGGCGGCCGCTGCGCGCCCGCGCCGCTGGCGCGCCGAAGGCGCGCCTAAGGCAAGCCCGTCTGCGCCCGTCCGCGCCGTGACCGCGCCCAGCGCCAGACCCCCTGGTCCGGGCATCCCCCGCCACATCAACAGACGCCGATACGACGCCAGCACCCTCCACGCACTCAACCCCGGAAAAGATCACGCCTGCTACCAGGCCACCCCGAAGCGCACCCAAGGGCCCTTCACCTGCCGGAACTGCAGCTTCGCCAGCACCCGCCCCGCCAAACCACCGCCCAGGAAAGAACCCAACTACCTCAGATGCATCCTCCTCAACACCCGCTCCGCCCGCAAACACGCCATCGAACTCTGGGACCTTCTCGACTCAACCTCCCCAGACGTCGCATTCCTGACGGAGACCTGGCTGAATCCCGCTTCAGCCCCCGACATCGCCATTGCCATCCCGGACGGATACAAGATCACCCGCAGGGACCGCACTAACGGAGTCGGAGGAGGCATCGCCATCGTCCACAGGAACACCCTCAGAGTCTCAACCAACACCGACGACACCCTCAGCACCGCCGAACACATGCACTTCCAGATCCACACCGATCCCAACACCACCCTCAGAGGAACCCTCATCTACAGACCCCCGGACCCTGACCACAGTTCAGCGATTCCATCACTGACTTCGTCAGCACACACGCCATCGCCTCCACGGACTACATCCTCCTCGGGGACCTGAACTTCCACCTCGAGAACAACAAGGACACCAACTCCACCACCCTGATCGACAACCTCGCCACCCTCGGACTCAGACAGCTCGTGACTACACCCACGCCGCCGGCCACACGCTAGACTCCATCTTTTCCGCAAGCCCACACGTCTCCTTCAACCACACCTCCGAACCCCACTGGACTGACCACCACTGCATCCACTTCACCTACAGGAAGCCCACCACGCACCACCGCACTGAACAAATGCCTCGCCGCTGCTGGAGCAGAGTCACGGAAGACCAGCTAACCACAACCCTCGCCCTGAGCCCACCCGCCGAACCCTCCGACCCGACACCGCCGCCCGCAACCTCAGACAGTGGATCGACGACTGCGCCAACACCCTCGCCCCGCTCAAGAATCCGCCCAACAGCCACACCAGCAAGAAAGCCACCTGGTTCACCGAAGACCTCCAGGCCTCCAAACGAACATGCCGAGAACTGGAGAAGATCTGGCTCCACGAACGGACAGCGGACAGCTACGCCGCCCACAAGAGCGCCACCCGCAGTCACCATCACCTCATCAGATCCGCCAAAAGGGCCTCACTCAAAGACCGCCTAGACAACAACGCACACAACAGCAAAGAGCTCTTCAACATCGTGAAGGAACTCTCCAACCCCAGCTCCAACACCAACGACATCCAGCCGTCGCGAGACCTGTGCGACTCACTGGCCACCTTCTTCCACCGCAAAATCGCCGACATCCACGACAGCTTCAACACCACGACCGCCCCGGCAACCACCGAGACCACTGCCCCCACAACCACCAACCGCCTGCTCTCCTGGACCAACATCAACGACGAGGACACCAGCGAGATCATGAACACCATCCACTCCGGTTCACCGCTAGACCCGTGCCCTCACCACATCTTCAACAAAGCCAGTACAGCCATCGCGCCCCATCTCCGGAAAATAATCAACATCTCCTTCGAGACAGCAACCTTCCCGGAAAGCTGGAAGCACGCCGAGATCACCGCCTTACTCAAGAAACCTAAGGCAGACCCCAAGGACCTCAAGAACTTCCGACCCATCTCTCTGCTCCCGTTCCCCGCGAAGGTCACCGAGAAAATCGTCAACAAACAACTGACCCGCAACCTCGAGGAGAACAACATCCTGGACCCTTCCCAGTCCGGCTTCCGCAGCAACCACAGCACCGAAACCGCCCTCATCGCCGCCACCGATGACATCAGGACCCTGCTAGACAACGGAGAAACAGCAGCCCTCATCCTCCTGGACCTATCAGCCGCCTTCGACACGGTCTGCCACCACACACTACGAACACGCCTTCACGACGCCGGGATCCAAGAGAAGGCCCTGGACTGGACCACATCCTTCCTTTCCGGCAGAACACAAAGCGTCCGCCTCGCCCCTTCCGATCCAAGGCCACCAAGATCATCTGCGGCGTACCCCAAGGCTCCTCCCTCAGCCCAACGCTGTTCAACATCTACATGGCACCCCTCGCCCACGTCGCCCGACAGCACAACCTCAACATCATCTCCCACGCCGACGACACCCAGCTGATCCTCTCCCTCACCAAAGACCCTCACACCGCCAAAGCCCACCTCCACGAAGGAATGAAGGCCGTCGCCGAATGGATGAGGACCAGCCGCCTGAAGCTGAACTCGGACAAGACGGAGGTCCTCATCCTTGGTTCCAACCCTTCAGCCTGGGACGACTCCTGGTGGCCAACATCACTGGGAACAGCCCCGCCACCCACCGACCACGTACGCAACCTAGGGGTCATCCTCGACCCCACCCTCTCCATGACTAAGCAGGTCAACGCCGTTTCCTCATCCTGCTTCAACATCCTCCGAATGCTCCGCAGGATCTTCAAGTGGATCCCCACCGAAACAAGAAAAACAGTCACCCAGGCCCTCGTCACCAGCAGGCTGGACTACGGAAACGCCCTCTACGCAGGAACGGCGGTTAAGCTCCTGAGACGGCTGCAACGCATCCAGAACGCCTCTGCACGTCTTATCCTCGACATCCCCCGACGCAGCCACATCACACCCCACCTGAGAGACCTGCACTGGCTCCCTGTCAACAAGAGGATAACCTTCAAGCTCCTCACCCACGCACACAAAGCACTCCACAACACCGGACCAGCCTACCTCAACAGACGACTCAGCTTCTACACCCCCACCCGCCAGCTCCGCTCGACCAGCCTCGCCCTCGCCACAGTCCCCCGCATCCGGAAAACGACCGCCGGCGGCAGATCCTTCTCCCACCTCGCCGCCAAGACCTGGAACACCCTCCCCACCAACCTCCGACAGACCCAAGACCTACTGGCCTTCAGAAGACTCCTCAAGACCTGGCTCTTCGATCAGTAGCAGCACCACCCCCCTCTTCCCCCAGCGCCTTGAGACCCTCGCGGGTATGTAGTGCGCTTTATAAGTGACATGATTGATTGATTGATTGACAGAATACCACCAACTCATAAAATCCACCAAGAGGACCTTCATCAGGAACAAAATCCTCACCAACGCCAGCAACTCAAAGGAGCTCTTCAACATCATCCAGCAGTTCACCAAACCCCCCAGCGAAGCCACGGACATCACACCGTCCCGGGGCCTCTGCAACAAGCTCGGCTCCTACTTCCACCTGAAAATCAAGGCCCTCTACGACAACTGCAGCGAACAGACTCCAGAAACCACCCTCCACTCCAGCAATGACAGCCAGCACACCATCACCACATGGACTCCGGTCACCACCAAAGACACCACCACGACCATGAAGAGCACCCACTCAGGAGCCCCCACAGACCCCTGCCCGCCTCACATCTTCCACAGAGCCGCCGCCGCCGCCATTGCGCCTGAACTACGCCGCACCATCAACGCCACCTTCGAATCCGGCATCTTCCCCAACAACTGAAAGCGGGCTGAGGTCAAGCTCCTCCTCAAGAAACCCTCGGCTGAACCGACGGACCTGAAAAACTACTGGCTCATCTCTCTCCTTCCCTTCGCCGCCAAAGTCACTGAGAAATTCGTCAACGCACAACTGACCACCTTCATCGAAGAGAACGCCATCCTCGACTCCTCCCAGTCCGGATTCCGCAGCAACCACAGCACCAAGACCACCCTCCTCGCCGCCACCGACGACATCCGCATGCTACTCGACCAGGGACACACCGTGGCCCTCATCCTGCTAGACCTCTCCGCTGCCTTCGACACCGTCTCCCACCGCACTCTTGCAGCCAGACTCCACGACGCTGGCATACGGGGATCCTCCCTAGACTGGATCCGCTCCTTTCTCACCGGCAGAACCCAAAGGATCAGACTCCCATTCTTCCTCTCCAAACCCACAGAGATCAACTGCGGAGTACCCAAAGGATCATCGCTCAGCCCCACGCTCTTCATCATCTACATGGCCCGCCTCGCCGCCATCGTCAGACAGCATGGGCTCAGCATAGTATCTTACGCCGACGACATCCAGCTCATCCTCTCCCTCACGAAGAACCCCGAAGACACCAGACTCAGCTTCCAAGAAGGAATGAAAGACATCGCAGCCTGGATGAGCAACAGCTGCCTAAAACTGAACTCGGAGAAGACTGAGGTCCTCGTCTTTGGACCCTCCCCCACCGCGTGGGACAGCTCCTGGTGGCCCTCCGCCCTCGGAAACCCACCCACCCCGACGGACCACGCCCAGAACCTCGGCATCATTCTAGACTCCTCCCTCACCATGACTCGCCAGAACAACACCTTCGCCTCCACCTGTTTGAACTCCCTCTGCGTCCTCCGCAAGACCTTCAAGTGGAACCCCCCCAAAGCCAGAAAAACCGTCACCCATGCACTCATTACCAGCAGACTGGACTACAGGAACGCCCTCTACGCGGGAATCAACAAATCGATGCTACAGAAACTCCAGACCATCCAGAACACCGCAGCCAGACTCGTCCTCGGCACCCCACGACATGAGCACATGACCCATCACCTGCGAGACCTCCACTGGCTCCCCGTCGAGAAGAGAGTAACTTTCAAGCTACTCACCCACGCCTACAAATCCCTCCACAACATCAGACCCAAATACCTCAACGAAAGAATCTCTTTCCACGCACCCAAAAGAAACCTCCGCTCCGCCATCGCCCTGGCAGCGACCCTGCGCATCCGCAGAACCAGAGCTGGGGAAGAGTCTTCTCCTACGTCGCAGCCAAAGCCTGGAACGAGCTCCCAGTCAACATCAGACGCTCCCCTACTCTGCACACCTTCAGGAAGAGCCTCAAGACCTGGCTTTTCGGCTGACCTGGAGCTGCACCCCCCCCCCCACCCCCGTCTTGAGACCCTCACGGGTGAGTAGCGCGCTTTAAAATCCCCTGATTGATTGACTGTCCAATATAATCCCTAGTTTGTTTATATAAAGTAGGCCCCCAGTAGCGCTGCTGTAGCATGGCTATGGTTGCATTGATGCCTGCATGTGCAGAGGCCAACCACTCATGGGTTTCTTTGATTAAGTCTAATCTAGACAGATTCTTAGGTATTATTCTGTCTCTCCTCCTGGTATCGTAACTGCAGGAATGTTATCTGAATTAAGGGTGTAGGAGTATTTGGGAGGAAAACCTGCAGGAGGTTTCCCAGCTTGCTTGCTTGCATTTATGGCTATTAAAATATCTGTGCCCATCTTCGTTTTGAGATCTGGTTAGGGTTGCTACTCTAACAGTCTGAATTGCAGCTATTGCCACTAGGTAAGCTGAACTTTGGCATGAATACCATCACATTGATGGCCCAAAGTGCTCCTCGCATAGACTAATGGAAGCTTGTAAGACAGCTACCTTCCCCAAAGCTGTTTATTTTCTATAGGTTTTCCCTTTAGATCCTTGAATCCATTCAACAGACAATGCGGCAAGTTGACATTGTACCCTTGCACACAGAAGGATGAGTGAGAAACAATAGGTGTGGGAACTGACGAGTCAGCCTTCTGTAATGCAAGTAGCAGGGCATGTAATTCTGCATGTTGTGCAGTACTGTCACCTAGAATTTTAGTGTGGGTGCACTGTGGGATGAATTTGCCATCCTTCACTACACCTTCTACTGCTGCGCAGGCTGTGGAGAATTTATACTTAGTTCCTACCGCAGGTTGGGCAGAGCTATCTGTATAAAAGATGCTCTGGTAAGAATCAATGGGTAATGTGGCTGGAGTTGGAGCAACATCCAGTTCACATTGGAGAATAGCTTGTGTACGAAGAGAAGGATCATACTGAAACTTCACATCCATTGCACTTAAGGAAGCGGCCCACTGTACCCATTTTGGGTGTAGGGCACGAGCATTAGGTATGTTTGCCTTTGAGGCTGCCTCTAGTGCTGGTATGGGAGAATTTTTTTTGGGGGGGGGGGAGTTTTATATAGCGCAAACTAGACCCGTAGGTATCAGATCGCTTTACATGAGAACCAGTTGCGTTACAGACGGACACATTCATTTTTTTGTTAGGCACGGGGAGATTAAGTGACTTGCCCAGAATCACAGGATGTTGAGTGTCCCTGCAGAGACTCGAACCCGGTTCCCCAGCTCCAAGGTCGACCGCTCTAGCCGTTAGGATGTTTTCCCTGCTCCAAAGGGTGCTCCTTTAGAATTGCTGTTTGCACAGCCATCAGGATTTTTTCAATAGAAGCAAAGCGTGCTTCAGCCAGGGAATACAAGTGAGACTTGTAGGCAATGGGGACAGTCTGTCCTTGATTGTAGGTCACATAGGTGTAACCATAGTGACTGGGTATGATTCAGATAACTAGGTTGGCTTTATTGTCTCTAGTTTGTAAATATTTAGTCTCAAGCACATCTGCTTTTAGAGCACGAAAGATATCAGCTTGCGCGTCCAGCCATTGTTTAGGTAAAAACGTGGGAGAAATCAAGTCATACAAGGGCTTCACTCTCTCAGCGTATTAAGACAAATAAGTATGTCTAAAATTAAGAAATCCCAGCAGGGATTGCAACTGTTTTCAGTGTCGGGAGGTTGCAAGGTAGCACACTTCTTGACGAAGTCCAGAGCTAAACCTTTGCCCTCGCTGGATAATTCATATCCTAGGAAGGTTACCATCAGGTAGGCAATCTTCAACTTTTTTAGAGTAATTTTGTAACCAAGTGATGTTAATATGGTCACTACTCTATCTACCCTGGTTAGGTTTAGATTCAGCCTGCATGGTTGTATAATAAATTTCCTACTACATTTTGATAACCTTGTAGGATGCATTCCCCTGACGAAGGGCCAGTCCCGAAATGCATTAGGATGATTGATTCATGTGATGATTGATCTATATAGTGTGATAGCTTAACACTATATGTGATTTGAAGAATTTACATCAATAAATGAAGGTATAAATATGTCAAGGCTTGATAATTCAGAGGACTACACAGTGGGGACATTCCTACCTTGCAGGAAAACGCATTTATTTTTATATTGTTTTACACCCTTGGTCAGTGAGCGATACCCATTTGCAGCCAACATAGTGTGAAGGTAGATTCATCTTTCATTATACGTTATAGTATACTTTCACGATTTGTGCTGAAAATAAGCCAGGACTGTTCTTATAGCCCATGGACAAGTTTCGGAATGAAAACTGCATTCCGTCAAAACTGAAAGCAGTTACTCACTTTCAGGCGCTATGTTTTGACCATAGTACCCATTGGAAATATCCAGGGTTGTTTTATATTTTTTCCATACCAGGTTGGTCATTAAACCTGTGCTATGCGTGCTTTGGACTGCATAGGTTTGTGTGTGTGAGCATTCAAATTCCTATATTCTAAGACTATTCTATAGGAGCTGTGTGGTTGGAGATGGGGAAAAGGGGCGTGTTCATTGGTGAGAGACAAGGCACTATTATGCCCTGTTACTGCAATTTGTCTAATATTGCTTTTGTACCATGTTTTGCTTCTGGCTTGAAAGTGTATTTATTGTGCTTGTGATTCACTATGTAAGGGAACAACATGTGGACTAGAGTGTTAGTGCTACCAAACTTGATTTCTGTATAAGGCCAGAGCTTGTCTCACAGACCATTCACTGGCAGACATTTCCCTGATATCTTCAGGTACTATGGGATTAAAGGCTACCCTAATGACTTCCTCCCCCTGTGGTGCTTCCCTAATAAAGGCTGGAGGCCAGTCTTCTCCCACTAGGATGATGTCATAATACGTGGTTTGTCCCCTTCAATTTGTATATTTAGATTGTAAACCCTATCAGGAGGATTTAAATGTTGATCTGGAGTCTTGATCTGTATAAAGTCATCAGTTGGATTTGCATCCAGAAACCTCTGAGACAGCTGATGTACGATCGTGACTTCTGCAGCGCTGTCTAGGAGCGCTCACGCCAGAGTCCTGTCTGCAGTACAACTCGCAGCTGGATCGGCATATTTCTTAGAAAGCACTGCTACTTTCTTCTTCTTTATGGGGGTTTTAGAGTCCAATCCTCTCTCTTCCCTCTTTACGATGACTTCAGTCTTGCGTCCTGCTTCACTTTTCCTACTGTACTCCTCTTTTCTACAGTAATCGGATCGGCTCCCTATTTTTGTACTTTTACTGTCAGTGTCCTGAAAAGAATGTAAAGAGCGGCTATCAAAATACTGAATCTGTTCAGGTAAATTAATTTTACTGCGGGCTCTTAAGTTATAACCGCTCCTGCTAGATTCCAGAGAAGCAGGCGATCAAATGAGTCTTTAGCCTTTATCTTTCTATTTTTTCTTTCCTTCCGTGGCAGATTTCCCTTTAACGGTACACTCGGAGTCAATTTTAGGTTTTAAGCGTGGCTTAAGGGGTCGAGTACCCAGGGTAGCTCTACCTACATAGGTATGAACTTCTGCAAATATTTTGGTAGTTCCTGTTCACGATCTTGAACTAGAACTGCTTTCAGTCTCTGACGTATAACCAGAACTAAAGCTTCTCCCTTGATATTGCTTAGGATGATAGAGGACACTATAGAAAAGTTCCCCATTAATTTCATTCCTACATCCAGAGCTGATGCAGCTCTGTGCTCATTCTGTATCTAAGTACATCAGGGAGAACTGCCAATGAAGGCGTACTAAGAGTACTAGTGTAAATACATGCACAGATACTTCCCCAGGTGTTACACTCCTCTTCGGGTGGCACCATTCCAAGAGGGAGACACATAATCAGTATTCTATTTTAATCTTGGGGAGTAGTGTACCAATACACTGCTTCTATTGATTGGTCTTACGAGCAATCCAAAAAGCCATTTCGTCACGCTTCGTGAGCGCTTTTGCCATGATAGCAATAATTGTCTGTGGACTTATAGTTTGTATTTGTGTGGGAACGGCAGGTCCTACTACGGCAGCAGGTCTGGAGCTCAAAGTACATTGTACAAACTGTAAAAGTCTCCTGTATAAGGCGGCTCTGTCATTTAACCCACCTACCACCTCAGCGTGTGTTAGGTGGTCAGGGCGTGGAACAGGAGTGTAACCAGCTAAGACTGGCCATGTAGTTCCGTCATTGCTTAAAGTCCTCAAACGGAAATTTCTGTGTGTATATGGCAATTGAGCAGCAAACCAATTCTGGTGTTCATGATAGGTTAAAGGGATTTCCAAATTTTGGTAAGCCCTATAGTGTGCCGACTGGATCTACCGCTATATATTCTTGAAACTGCCCTGAGGCAGCATCAATAGGCTCGAACTCCACGCGTGAAAATAACGTCTCAAAGGCATACGCTGGATGTGCAGCCATTACGAAAATAACTGCACCCCCCCAATCAGGGACACCTCGAAGCTTTGAGCTGCTGAGTAACTGCTTTCCAGTAACTGACCCCATCACTATAGGCACTGCCATAATAAATGGATTCAATTGAAAATTGGAATCAAGGAATTAGAAAACCAACAGAATGGGGAATAACCTTTTAAGAGTCAAGCTTGACAAACCTATGGAAATAGGTGCTCCCTTATCCCCAGTAGGAGGTAACCATGATTACTACAAACGTCCCCTTAATGATGCAGTAATGGTTCACATGTGTGATAATAGTGAAAAACTACTCAAGGCGTAACCGTAAGATACAATCCCCACGCTGGGCGTAAATTGAAACGTAAGTTACGACTCTTGCGTAACTCTACAAGGTGTGCTTTCCCGCCCACGGCTGGCACAGGTGAACCGGGTTCAAAGCACCAGCGATAAATGTGAAAGACAGGTTATTGAGGCCCCACAGAACACTAATCAATATGTGATTAAAATAGAGTTATTGCTTTTGGGTTACTGACAATCCAATATAGGTAACAGCAACAAACCTATTTCGTTACTCACAATATCACACAGTACACTACAAAGAATGAACACTTTTAGGTAAAAGTATTTATTACCCCAGAAACAATCTGTTTCTCAGTACATCGAAAACAACTACACAGAATATTATAAAAACAGCAAGAAGGTATGTTAATAATGCGAATAAAATGAACATTTCTAACATTGTTAAAATGTTATCTAAAGCCTAACACCCTAATGTCTGCTTCTATGTGATACACAAAGACAGCATGGAAGGCAGAGCAGCTTGCAGTTTAGAGTTTCTTAGGGAGAAGAGACTCACTACATACCTTGTTGACAGAAACAGCTGTTTTTTATCAGTGGAGGTGTGAAGACAGTGCGAAGAGGAAACATGCTGCGGTAGCGGTCGGTCTTCCTCAGGCACTCCACTTTATAAGCTTCAGGCTTCTGGCAAGATGTAGCATCGATGAAGTGTGCTGGCAGTAAGTGAGACCGTCTCTGGCAGAATCTCGGGCGATAATCTGGGCAAAGGACCTCTCCTGACAAGTGGTCAAGTGGTAGCTCTTATATAATAAAGCTTATCAGAAAATTTAATTTCTGACTTAAGTTTAGGAATGTCTGACAAAGATTATGTGCATCAAGGTGTGAGTCCCAGAAGTTTCCATATGAACAGATTAGGTAAAGCGACGTCAATTCAGACTACACTAATTTGGTTATATGTCTGTATGTGTTCTTATTTAACCTTGACACAGTGAACAGCAGACGAATGTCGCATCAAGAGTTGCATCTATGTCATTAATCTAAGGATTTGACGCTTTCCTAGTTCTAAGAAACATAAGGTCTGGAAGCATCTGCATCTAAGGGCAGACATGACAATGATTCTGCACAAATCAAGGAATATGGTGGCTTCAGTTATCGGAGATAGAAAAGATAGCGACCTCCATTAACTAAGATGAATTCATGGCCAACATAAAATGGAGTCGGACCTTAGGTGCTTTACGTCAATAGTGTTGATATTCCTTTGGATTTCAGCAAAGAGAGCGCTTGCTGTTCACATGCGCCTTGCAACTAGTAATATATGTGTGCCATCCATAAACCTCCAGACTCAAAGGGGTACTCAACGCAGGCATTGTCAGTAGGGCTTGGATTTCTACCCCTGCAAGCGGGTACTTTCTGTGCCTCTAGGGAGCAGATATTCACAAATGAAAAAAGATATGGTCATGGAAGATGTAGCAACATGTACCAGGCAGAGGTTTGTGCGTAAATCGTCACCCTATAATGCAAAGGGAGGGCGAGGCTCGGCTACAGTCTATCAGTATGTGTGTGTTCAGGTGAGACTTTTAGGAAGTACCTTCTAAAGAAACATGGTGATGTTTAGCTCTATGATGTCTGTCCATTTTATTTTCTCCAATACTTCACACATACCAGATGATTTAATGTTAACTGAGTTACGTTACAAATACCTCACCAGTGCCAAGTGTACCTTCACAAGCTCAACTTTGTAACCTCACACTTATTAGATATTCCCTTAATTTTTCTCATTCTAATGTTCATGGTATATTGTGCCATTCATCAATTCTGGCACTTCTTGGATTGATATTTCTTTCTCAATTAGCTGCCTAATTCATTTAAACCATCTCTTTCTATTTTTGTGTTTCTGTAGTCTCTTTTTTCATACCTACTTTTCTAGAACACTGTCCCTTTTTACTCCGTAATTAAACAATATAAGCATTACTGTCAAAATATATTTTTCAAATTCCCTCCCATTTGAGAATTTAGCTGTATCATCTCTTATGCACAATACATTTTTTAAATATTGGGGCAGCCAACTCGACTCAATTTTAGATACACCTGTTTCTTATCAGAATAAATAATCTTTCTGTTCCAAAAATAACCAATCTTTCTAGTGATATGTTAATTTGTGTTTGTATTGCCGAGCTAAATGCTTCCTTCGGGCCGATTTCAGAGCATGGGTCTCGAGTATCAGCCAACATAGATCGAAAAACAGGTGGTCTATTCCAGCCAAACTCCTCCTCCTTCGTTGATGGCCACATATGTGCAATAAAACAGTTAATTTTCGATAATTTTTCTAAAACTCAATTGACTTTGCTGATTTCGTAAATCAAGTGGCAGTCTGTCCACAAGTCTGGACTCTTACTTCTCTAGTGTCTAGCCTCCAGATCAATTCTTTATAAATCTGTCTCACTATTCCTTTCTGAATATTCTATCGTTAGACTGTTCCATATATGTTAGCATATTTTCTGGCTTCTCTCCAGATCCTGCCGGTTCTAGGGAGCACCTAGAAATTCAATGGGGATTCTTCATGCTGTCTTTAATAGGCCAGGGCTCTGAATACTACAGCTTTAATGGTTGACTGAAACTCTAGGTTCCACGACTCTCCAGTGACAGCCTTGGTTGAGCAGTAAGAATTAATTGCTGGAAGGTGGTATGAAGGACAGTAGTAAATGCAGAGTTAGCACAAACTGCTACAATTAATTCGGTCAATTCCTAGGTAGAAGTAATACTTCTAAAACAAAACATCTTCAATAGGCCCCAAAAAGTTTTATAACCAGGAGAAGAAAAACCTCTGGTGAAATTGAGAGGTCTTTAGCCACAGGGTTCATGAGGTAAGTCCCCACATAGTTATGCCCGAAACATACTCAATGTAGGACTAGCAGGGGGTAGTTTTTATTGAATAAAAGGGTGCAATGCTAACCTATGAATAGGTTTCTTGAAATCTACAGCTCCCGGCCCTTCACCAAAAACTGTGGCACTACTAATACTGCAATGCTGGGACACAAAGTCACAATGTAGCAAGAGATGTAACAAAAGTCCCTTTAAACTATCATTGCTCTATACAAGTATCCTAGCAGAGGAGGTTAATAAACGGTTCTATGATGAAGGAATTGTAGTTGAACTATTCTACTGCTGTATATATAAACTCTTCTTTGGACTACTTTTAGGTGTGTAAACAGTACAAAAATCAACAGGAAAGGAGTATAATGCCCAAAACATTATGACCTTTGGGTGTATACTGACTTTCTAATGAGTTATTCACCAGCGCCTTTCCTCCAAAGCCAACCTTGCTCTTATTTATAACCTTAATCTTACAATGGCAAATAAAATGCCAGACTCGTGGATATTTGGCCAAGCTTAGAGTAATTCAGTTTGAAAAATGTTAATCAATCCTGATTCTGTGGAATCAAGATGTGTCATTTACAAACCAAATGCATATTTTGCTCGACTAAGTGACACTTAAGTGCTAAAAATAGGTCTATCGGGCCACTATCTTAACAAACTTGACTTTAGAAACTAATCCTAAAAAGCAACTTACACATAGGAGCAGTTGGGAAACAAAATGAGGAAAAAATAGAAATATGTAATACTAAAAAATAATTTGGCTGCCACCACTTAATGACCCTGAAATGACAATACACAAACGGTGATGCTTCTTATTCCTCAGTCTTGATCAATTAAAAATGAGTCCTGTGTGCTTGCTTAAAATTCCAAGATAAAAGGTTGCACTTTCCTCAGCTTTCATGCGTTGCCATCTCCTAAACTATCTTGTGCCTGAAACTCCCATCCTCAGAGAGAAATTATATGTGGCACTTCTAGCAACAGATGCAATCTGTCCAACGTGATAGAACTAAATTTATTGCAAGTTAAAGCCCTGAAGTAAGGTTCAAGTGAAGAGTCCCGAGCTATCTTGACTGAGCTAAAGACGGGACCAGCACTCTCTAGAGGTGGGCAGAGGCAGACTTGCCAAACAGGTGAAGCTGAAGAACACGGTCTCAATTGTTTCATGGTTTGCTGAGACTGAAAGATGGAAGAGGAGATCTAATATTAGTGTTTTATTAAAAAAAATCTGAACAAAACAGAAAAAATTTAAGTTGTAAAATATTACTAAAATAGTGATTCACATCCTTCATAAACAGAGAATAAAAGTTATTTAGCAAACACTACCTACCCCACGAGTAAAGATTGTGTCCATACACCCACAAGTGGTAGAAATAGGAGCTATAACTTGGGAAAGCTCACTAGATCAGCTCATGCAACAGAGAGGTTAGACCTAGATATACAACCCCCTCCTGTCAAAAACAAATCTCAGAGACATGGACATTCTTCCCTGAAAAGTCCAGTAGGTACTGGTGAAATCAAAGCCATATCAAGGAACGCCAATAAATAGGCTGTAATGGAGAAGTTCAAGGGGAACTAGTAACTAGAGGCTTCTGATAGCAGCCATTGCTAAGCAATGATATTAGTCATTCAAAAAGTACTATAAAAGAACTGATCTATTTTAAAACGAGCACAAGCGAAAGTGCTCACCAAAAATATGAAGGAAGATGCTGGTCATCAGGGGTCAGTTAAATAGCATGCTCACAGACAAAGTTAAAGTTATCCCCTTAAGGTAAAACCAATTTCATGAATGGTGAAGCATTTTTTTGAAAGCATGGAAGTTACTAGTGTACAAAATACCAATACTAGAGACCAACACTTCCCTAATAGGACAAGTACACTGAAAGATGAAGGTGTTCCAATGATTGGGGGCGCTAGAGAGCCCACGGCAAGATGGCCGCACTATAGTGCAGCTCGGCCGGCCGTGAGCCAACAACGCATCATCATCCTGTCTTAACGCCAGAAAATAAGCGACAAACCGAGGGGCATCTCCTTGTGAACATTGAGGGCACCGGAGGGCACAAAAACGACTCACCGGAGCTGATGCGGAGCGGAGCTCCAGCGGGTCGGCACGGAGGAGACTGAGAAAATGGCGGCGGCCCTGTAGCGGTTGAGACCACAGCGGGATAGTGGCGCGGTCTCCACTGGTGGTGATCGGAGCGGACCCGACGGCTGTCTCGCTGCTGCCCTGAGGAGTCGGGCCCCGGGCTGCGGTGTGAGGCAAACGCTGTGATTGCAGCGACCGTGGACCTGTCGTCCGGGAGGGGACTGTGCCGGTGAGTGGTGGGCCGCGCCGTCTGGATTCATCGGCGCTGCCCGGATGCTGTGAGAGGGACTTCGCCTGCGCTGGGAACCGGGATCTCCGTTCGCGGCCCAGACGTGCGGGAGGTGCAGCGGCGACTGGCGGGAGAACGGCTGGGGGTCTGGCCCCTGTATGAAGCGGTTGCACGGACTCTATCCGGAGGGGGGATACCTGCGACCTGGACTGGACTGTTATGTTGGCGCGAAGGCCCGGCCCCAGCTGCGCGAGTGAGGCCCAGTAACGCGGTAGGTGCGGGAGGGCCTGTGGCAGAGGTACACCCCGTGAATGCATCGTGGAGCAGTTGCTGGCCCTGTCTTGAGTGCGAGGACTTTTTAACGCATGGTGGCTGAGGCGCGCGGCGGGTGAAGTGCAGAGAGAGCGCCCCATCGGCCTAATTCGGCGAGGACACACACGCAGTGGGCCTATCGATTTGCGGGGCCTAGCCCCACCGGCGCGGCCCTCCCCAGCATGGGTAGTGTTGCAAATCCCACATCCAGGACCAACACATTGGCAAATAGCAGCTGGAGAGGGGGAACATTGAAAATTACTCCACACTGCATGAAACAGGCGCAGATGACCGCGCGCCTTTGGGGTGGGGCGTGCTAACGGAGTGGACTGCACAGGGTCTGGTCGCGCCACAACAATTTGCGGGACTACAGCGCCGAGGGGTCAACAAGACGCAGGCTCTCTGGGGCGTACAGATCTGTGACGTGGAGTGGACGGTCTCCCCGCGTGTAGGCTCGGTCCCCATGTCATTTGCTCGGCTCCTAGGGGCCCCGCCTTGCTCACAAACAAGTCCTGATGGGGAAGCCAGACAAGGCTCAACCGAAGCTGTCCTTTGTAACCAAGAAAGTTACCCGCGCCACTAGTGACGCCGCGCCCAACATGGATGGCCAGGGCACGAGTCTTGATGCGCTTGCAGCCACGCTGGCGGCGGTGCAGCAGAGTCTGGCTACCATAGACGGGAAAATAGACCACATCAATCTTCGCATCAACCACATGTCCTCTAAGCTGGACCAGCAGGCAACTCGGATTACTGACGTGGAAGACCGCGTATCCACGACGGAAGACACGGTGCACGAACTACAGACAAAAAGGTGTTCCAATGATTCAATTATTTACCTAACTTTGATCCAAGTACAATACCAGACCAACAAAATGAATGTGTGTCAAGCTCTAGATCTTTCTAGGACTACAGAAGAACAACTGAAGCTCAAGAGTGAACTGACAAAGATTAAGTTGCTAAGCACTATCCAAAAGCTTAAGTTGCAGTTAGGTCCTGGAGCCAGACAGAAACAATACTGAGTTTAATAGAACATTTGTTCTCACTTCAGTTATCATCAAATACCTAGTCAATACCTTTCGAAGGACTAAATGAGTCACACCAATAATGTCAGAAATTAATCATCTCTGATCTGTAATCCTGGGAAGGATCCAAGTGAATGTGGGTCATAAAAACAGATCAGCCTTTTAAATTTAGACATTTGTATACCAGAGTTCTAGCAACACACTTAAGCCCTCATTATGAGCGATTTTATTAGCGGGTGCAGTAAATCCCCACCCGGTAATAAAACTACTGTGTCTTAAATCAGGGCCTGGAAGATGTAATTATGCGTTGTTTCGGTGTCCTACGGTATCGGATTTACCTGGTGGAGAAATCTACACGGTATAACCACATTCGATTTTACTGCACTCAGAATTACATGATTCCCAGAGAATACATCATTTTTGTGAGACTAAAACAGGACATTGTGTTACAGAACATCACCGATTAGTCGTTTGGAAGCCTAAGACCCGCCATCTGCATCACAGAGTGAAATAAACATCTGGCAGCGATCTTCTCCTTGCCTTTAAAGGGGAAGGTTTGCGGTTTGACTCCACAGCCATAGTCTTAACAGGAGACTTTTTGGTTCGAAATTTTTGTTGGACTCTCATACTACGCTTCGGAAAGATTAAGGAAGCACACATTTTCTGAGAGGGAGCTTCTGGCTATGGCTGAAGAGGCTGTGAAGGAAAAGACACGTTTTATAGGAAGCCTCATGGTTTAAACAGCATCTAACATGAGGGCAGGAGTCGGACTGTGGCAGAATGTTACTAACAAAATGAATGAAGTTTCCGCCAAGGACAGTGGAGGATGGTAATAAGAGGATTAATGACCTCAAAAGAAGAGTAAAATACCTCCTTTCAAAACGCAAAAAAGACTGCCTGGCCACATGAGTAGGATCACAATCAGCCCTGTGAAATGGCCGCACCATTCATTATAAACCTCAGCAGCGCTGAGTGCATTGCTGGAGCCACAGAAGCTGGAGAAGCAGAAGAGCCAGGTAAGCCACAATAACTATACCTGTATATTGAATATGTTTAAACAAATATGCACTTTAAAATGCCGCCCCATTTGAAACCCATGCACCTTAAATTGATATGAGCATCCTGACATGTGGCTTTATATTAAACTGATTCTCCTATCATATTAGCTCAGTACATAAACGTATGTGTACTTAAATGTTTTGTGAAAAGTGCAACCTGCACAATTTCTGTACAGCAGTCAGGCTTAAATCAAAGGTAATGTGTAAAGTAATTAGGCGGTACATACATTGTAGAAAAAGTCACACAAAATAAAATTGCAAACCAATTTTAAAATAAAGAGAAACAGTTTATGAGTAAAATAAGACCAAAACAACACACATTCAATCAGGAGAAGCAGAGAAATTAATGTTTAAAGATTTAAGAGAAATTAGTACCAAAAAGCTGAAAGCGCAAATTTTATGGCAAGGCCCAGAGGCCAATATTATGCATAATCCTTTATTGCTCCTCAAACACAGCAGCAACATCAAACTTAGAATTATAACACATTAGAACTCTAGAACACTGAACATGCATATACCACAAGAACAGTCAGCCATCTTCCTCTATTGTTGCTGCTCATTCACAGATAAGTACATTTTTTCTAATGAACCTGGTGTTTATATGAGGCATGATAGAAATGATTTGAAAGAGTATTTTATGTTTAGAGAGTATGTTTGTAAATGTTTATTTGACTGGGGTATGTCTGGTTGCTATAAATGAATTAAGGTTTTATGAACTCTAGCTGTTAAAATCACGTTGTATTATTGCGTAATTTATTCGTAATTTATTCTTTTAGAAGCGATCGTGGGTGTTTTGTATGTATAATATGCGTCGGGAATTGAAATTGATATGTTTAGGCGCGTAGGTTCTCTCTTACCGTTGGTGGTTTGGTTTTAAAGAGAGGCGCGTGGGAGAGGAACGCGCTGCTTTGGTCAAGTTCAGGCGCGTGAAGCATTTCACGCTGCGCTTGAGCGGACGCCAGCATTCTGAAGCTCACGCCCGGCAGGCGCATTGATATGCCTGGGTCGCGTCGCGTCTCTCTAGAGGCCGCCGTACTCACGTAACGTGCGGCGGCCATTTTTGAGGTTTGGGAAAGTATATTACTTTTTAATAGGGATTTGTTGCAGCCATATTTTGGGAATAAATAAACGACCAGCAAACTAATTAAGTTTAGTCAGTTTCAGTCAGAGGTCGGTTACAGTTCAGGAGGTGATCGAGTGCAGGGGTAGGAGGAAAGGTTTAGAGTATTGTATTAAGGAAAATTTATAAAGTGCATATTTTTGTGGTTTAGGAAATAGAAATTAGTTTATTTTCCTTAGTGTAGTGTATATAATAGAGTGTAAAAGGTGTTTTAAGATGGAGCACATTGAAGGAGCAGGTTTTGAGGAAAGGTTGAAGGTATATATGGATAAGATGTTTGGAGAAATGGCAGCTACTATAGATAAGAAGATAGAGAATAGTGTTGAAAAAAGTTTACTTGCGAAAGACTCTAAGAAGAGGTCTGTGGAGGATGAAAGTTTTTGGACAACAGAGGAAGTGGAGATTGTAGCCAGTGGGTCAAGTCAAGGAGGAGTTAAAAGGACGCAAAAGAGAAAGAACGTGGAGAGAAAGAAGATGGATAAGGTTTCCGAATGTAAGGTTCAGGCTAATGAGGTTGCTATAAAGCCACAGGGTGGTGCTATAAAGGCACAAAAGAGAAGCCAAAGTGTGGTGGCATGCAATACATCTTCTGCGAGTGGGGATGTGGAATTAACCTACTCTACAAGTTTTGATGATACCGATGATGATGAGGTTCCCAGTAAGAGGAGGAAAGTGGGGGATAGAAAATTAAGCTGGAGATTGGAGATTTTGTAGATCCTTAGGGTGAGGAAATGTTTGACCCACTTCTTATTCTTTGTCTCCTCAATAGACTCCTGCAGAGCACGTAGCGAAGTATGTTAGATATTGGATTAGGAGGGAAATACCGAAGGAGGTGAGGACACGGTTGAGGTCTGAGTGTCCGAGACCTAGTTTGGAGAGCAAAGTGGCATATACACCAGAATTGGACCCAAAGATGATGACTTTTCTGAATAAGTCTGTAAGAGACCCTAGAAGAGGTCTATATAAGGGTCTGAAAAGTTGTCAAGATAGATTGCTTGACGTACTGGGACCCCTCACCAAGGTTTTTGATCTGTGTGAGGAGGCACATTCTAATAATACCGGAGTGGATGTGCAGGAGTTACGCCAGTGGATACAAAGGGCAATATGCCTACTGGGGAATTCGAATACGGCCTTATGCGTAGAGAGGCGAAAGAGCATCTTATTAAAGATAGATCCGAAATTGGCGGATTTGGCCAATAAGGAATTCGGAGAGCAGAGTGAGGGTATGCTCTTCGGAGAGGAGTTTGTAAAGGATATGTCTAGGTAGGTAGGTACCTTTAATTCTTTGCAAAAGGCACAAAAGGACATTCGTAAGGTTTTTGGTACGGCCGGGAGAATGCGGGGCCGATTCCCCGGCTATGGTCAAGGAATCACGAGAGGTTCTTTCGGTAGAGGATTTAGACCCTATGGAGCAGGATACGTTATGGATACTCAAGATCGTACCAGGGTAGTTTCTACCCTCAGAGGCAAAGGTCAAGGTCACGTGGAATGCGTTCGGAGAGAAGAGGAACATCAGGTAAGATGTTACATAGACCCTATTTCTATCCATGTAAAATTGGGCGGCAGACTAGCCCAGTTTGTTGCAAGGTGGAAGGAAAGAACTCAGGATCCGTGGGTATTGCAAGCGGTGGAAGGTTATCATATAGATTTTTGGGAGATTCCAGTTCAGGGAAGGTGTCCCACTGTGCTAAGATTCGCAAAGGAGCTGGAGGTATTGGTTACAAAGGAGGTAGAGGCTTTGGCAGAGAAAGGGGCAATAGAAATTGCAAAGGAGGTGCCAGGTTGTTTTGTAAGTAATATATTTTTGGTAGAGAAGAAGGACAAAGGGTTGAGGCTGGTTATAAATCTCAGGGAGTTTAACGATTGGGTGTGTTACAATCATTTCAAAATGGAGGGAATCCATATGTTGAGGGATTTGTTGAGGAAAGGGGATTGGCTGACCCGTTTGGATTTGAAGGATGCATATCTGACTATTCCGGTGTGTGTGGAGCACAGGGATTTCCTTCAATTCAGGTGGAAAGGAGTTCGTAGGAGGTTCAAAAGTATCCTGTTCGGTTTGACGTCAGCACCATGGTGCTTTACGAAAGTATTGAGACCGGTTGTAGCATGGTTGAGGTCCAGGGGAATTCGGTTAATTGTGTACCTGGACGACATTCTTATTATGGCAGAGGAGAAAAGTCTGGCAAAAGAGCAGACAGAGTTTGCAATGAGAATTCTGGAGGATCT
Organism: Calotriton arnoldi; assembly: GCA_963921515.1. Lineage (NCBI taxonomy): Eukaryota > Metazoa > Chordata > Amphibia > Caudata > Salamandridae > Calotriton > Calotriton arnoldi. The sequence continues at coordinate 242,999 of CAWUFW010007542.1, read as the reverse complement.
AGGTTTTGTTGAACAAAGAGAAATCATGTGTGGAGCCAGCTCAGGAGATGCAGTTTTTAGGTTTTCAGTTACAGACATTGGAAGGTGTGTTGAAGTTGCCTATGGAGAAAGTGAAGAAGATTCAGAGAGAGGTGAAGAGAGTGAAGTGTGCGGAATGGATCACATTGCGTCAACTGGCAAGATTGCTGGGTCTGCTTTCAGCGTCCATTCAAACGATTTTTTTCAGCTCCCCTTCGTTACAGGGCATTGCAGAGATTAAAGGCGTTTCATTTGAGACAGGGTGCGAAGTATTCGCAGAAAGTGAGAATGAATCGGGAAACTCAGGAAGAGTTGGATTGGTGGTTGAGGAGTCTGGAAGTGTGGAACGGAAGAGCAATATTTGGAGAGATTCCAGAGGTGGAGATAGTCTCGGATGCGAGTCGGTATGGTTGGGGAGCGAGATGTGGGACACTGTCGACAGGAGGACAGTGGTCCAAGGAGGAGAGAGAGCTTCACATAAATTGTCTGGAGCTCTTGGCGGGTTCATTTGCGGTCAAGAGTTTCCCAAAGGATCAGGTGAAATGTTGTGTTCTATTGAAGATGGACAACATATCGGCAGTGCGTTATGTAAACAAGTTGGGAGGTCCTCGGTCAAGGGGCTTAGCAGACTTGGCGAAGGAGTTTTTGAAGTTTTGTCTGGACAAGGAGATTATGGTGCAGGCGCAGTATATTCCGGGATTGAGCAACACGGAGGCGGATTGGAATTCAAGGTATCTCAAGGATGTGAGCAATTGGAGGTTGAACAAGGGAGTTTTAATGAGGTTACTGCAGAGGTGGGGTCCACTGCAGGTGGATTTATTTGCGGACAGACTGAATGCACAATTGGTGGATTTTTACAGTTGGAGGCCGAATCCGGAGGCAAAGGGTATAGATGCTTTCCTGCGGGAGTGGAGAGTAGGGAGGCTTTATGCTTTTCCTCCATTCTCTATGATTCAGAGAGTGTTGACGAAGGTGAAGAAGGAGAGAGCAGAGTTGGTTTTAATAACGCTGTTTTGGCAAGCCCAGGTGTGGTTCCTAGATGTGATGAGTTTGTTGACGGAGGAACCCGTTTTGTTACCAAGTTTCCCAGAGATTCTGTTGGATGCTCAGGGGAACGTTCACGAGCTAGTGATGACGGGCCAATTGAGGCTTATGGCATGGCTGATTTCAGGAGAGTTTGGCAAGTGTGTGGATTATCAAAGGAGGCTTCCGAACTCATCGCGAGTTCGTGGGCGATAAGTACAACAAGGGTCTATAGGTCAGCTTGGAGGAAATGGTGTGGTTGGTGTATTGAGAGGGGTTTGGATCCCGTATCAGCACCTATATTGGAGATCGTGAATTATTTATCAAGTTTGTTTAAAATTGGTTTGGCTTACAATACATTGAATTTGAGTAGGTCTGCTATTTCAGCCGGGCATGTTTTGAATGATGGTGTGCCAGTTGGTCAACATGGGTTGGTTAGAAGGTTGGTTAAGAGTGTTCGTTTGGAGTTGCCGCCTAGGGCCAAGTATGCTGTTCTTTGGGATGTTTCAGTTGTTTTGAGGGAGTTGGACGTTTGGGGTCCAAATTCTGGTTTGAGTCTTAAGTTATTGTCTTGGAAATTAGCAGTACTCTTGTGCTTGGTCTATTTTAGGAGAGTTTCGGATAGTAGAGCTTTGGACGTGACTTCTAGGAGTTAACAACCTGAAGGGTGTGTTTTGAATTGCGGAAAAGAACAAAGACTATGTCTAGGACAATTTTTTATCTTAATATGGAGGGGCATAGTAATTTGTGTGTGGTACGTTGTTTGAGGGAGTATGAGCAAAGAACGGTTGGTTTGAGGGAATGTAGTTGTTCACAATTGTTGATTTCCTTCAGGAAGCCGTTTAGGGCGGTTTCGGCTCCGACCTTAGCAAGATGAGTTAAGGAAGTGATGAGTAAGGCCGGTGTGGATGGGAGAGTTTTTGGGGCACATTCTGTAAGGGGTGCTATGGCTAGTAAAGCATTTATGAGAGGTTCCAGTCTGAGTGGCATTATGAAGGCAGCTGATTGGTCAAATGATTCAACTTTTAAAAAATTCTATTTTAAACCTGTGGGAAATGTGTTACATGCATAATATTGGCCTCCGGGCCTTGCCATAAAATGCAGATTTTCCATAGTTTTAATGGGGGAAAAAATCATGATTTTATTAAAGGCACGGAGGCTAATATTATCCCTCCGCTTTATTCCCAACACATTTGATTTATTATTTTTTCTGTTTCTTGTTCTTATGCTTAGGTCAAGGTTAAGAAGATGGATATCAATATGGTTTTGAGGAAGTGGCCGCCAATGGAGTGGATTTTTGCTTCATCTAATGGGACTTTGTTTTATTCGCAGCAGTAAAAAGAGGAAGATGGCTGACTGTTCTCGTGTTATATGCATGTTCAGTGTTCTAGAGTTCTAATGTGTTCTAATTCTAAGTTTGATGTTGTTGCTGTGTTTGAGGAGCAATAAAGGATTATGCATAATATTAGCCTCTGTGCCTTTAATAAAATCATTAATTTCTTCCCATTAAAACTGTGGAAAATCTGAAATTTAATTCTGTGGATCGGCCAGTTGGGAACTCGTCCTGGTAGGTCCCCTTGGCTCTTTGAGCAAAACTTTCCAAACTTTTTCCTGGTGCCCTAGCAACCACAAGAGTACACTTCTAGGCCCACAAAGACCTCAAGGGGCACTTAAAGACTCTCAGGGTGCCAGGTAGAGGCTGCTAGCAAAGTCCAGTCCACGTTTCAGTTTCCACTGGTCAGCCGGGAATTACAGAGAAAAGGCTTCTTGCAGCTTTTTGTGTCTCTGTGGCCAAACAGACGTCAGCCAACTGATCCTTGGAATCCACTTTACTATATGGAGAATATTAATAAACTGTAGAAAGTCAATGTACTGTCACTGAGGAGTACATGACAAAGTTGCCCAGTCTATTTTCTATTGTTTGTTTTATCAATGCAAATATTAATCCACTGGACATGAAAGAAAGAAAAAAAAAATCTATGAAGTTAAGGCAGGTGCAAGTTACTTCAAGCGCCAGGATACTCTATCAGGTGATAAGTCGTGCTCTAGAAATCCAGTTAACATAACACAATGTAGATGGCTACTTGCACACCATACAACACACTAACTTCTCCGAAGCCAAATGGTAAAACTAAAGCAGTATTAGTGTATGTCAGGCTTTATATCGACATGACTAAGTGCAAGATACTAAAGCTAATAACCTCACCAACAGGGGTGCACGATCTGCCGTCCAATGTTCATTTCCTTTGGGCAACGCACTCCATTAATTACCTGGGAGTCCAAATGACTTCACATTACTCAGGCCTGCCTAGCGCCAATTACCAAATCCAGAACAGAGAAATAGGAGGGGCAGTAGAATATACTGGCTTGACAGAAAAGTGATAAAATAACATTATTCCTATAGTTACTTCAATCGTTCCAGAAACTACTAGAGAGGGTCCCCAAGGATGGACAGAAATCATTATATACACATCACATATTCAACTGGGGAGGCAGGAAATCAAGAGTAGTATTTAGGCATATGACTATAGTAAAAATAGAGTTTGGAATTGGCAATCTCTAATTATACACTTCAATTAAAAGGTCGGATTCGATCAAACAAGCCCAAAACCACAAAACAAAGGTGCTTTATTAGCAATGCCTGGGCTTTTCTGAGTTAGGTTTCTAATTATAGAAAATTCTGGTGTAGTTTTCTCAGTGCGTTCCAATATTTAAACAAATTGTCAAAATCAACAGTGTTTTTTCCAAGGCTTATAAACAATTAGGCTTTTATTTTTTTCATTCACTCTTATTGCACATTCTTCTTTCGTACTCCTAATTCCCTTTTTTGTTTCTTGTCCTTGAATTTGGTCTTGTAAGTACTGTTTCATTACTTTCTTCACTTCCATGTCTGTCTCATTTCACATAACCCACAGTCCAGCCCCACCCCATGTACAGGATGTGCATGAACCTTAACCCCTTCGCTGCTAGGCCTTTTCCCCCCCTGTGCTAAGCCTTTTTTTGGCTATTTGGGGTAGTTCGCGCTTAGGCCCCTGTAACTTTTTGACCACATAAGGTATCCACGCCAAATTTGCGTCCTTTTTTTCCAACATCATGGGGATTCTAAAGGTACCCAGGGTTTGTGGATTTCCCTGGAGGGGACCCAGAAATTAGCCAAAATACAGCAAAAAAAATTTTGGGGGGGGAAAAAGGGCTACAGATGAAAGTGTCTGGTTTTTTCCCTGCAAATGGTATCAAAAAAGGGGTTGTGGTGCTGAAATCACCATCTTCCCAGCTTTCAGGGACAAGCAGACTTTTGTCAGAAAACCAACATTTTTTACACAGTTTTGGCATTTTTGGGGACATAGCCTATTTTTGCTATTTTTTGTGCTTTCAACCTCTTTCCAGTTAATGGTAGAAATGGGTATGAAAGCAATAATGGATCCTGGAAAGCTATACATTTTAGAAAAGTAGACAAAAGTCTGAATTCAGCAAGGGGTAATTTGTGTAGATCCTTCAAGGTTTCTTCATAGAAACTAACAGTTAAATATAGGAAAAATTGAAAATTAGTTGAAAAAAAACAGCCATTTGTGTCAACGTTTTCACCTGTAACTTCTTCTAATTATGACAGTTGTTTGAAAGCAATATACCATTACATCCGCTAGACCTTTCTGGTTGTGGGGATATATAGGACTTGTAGGTTCACCAAGAACCCGACGAACCCAGAGCCAATAACTGAGCAGCGTCTTGCAATGGTTTTTTATTATGTACCGGGTATATAGCAATTCCTTTGGGAAAATGTATACATGGAAAAATCGGTATGAAAGACACCTATGTATTTCTGAAATGGGAACAAAATATAGAGTTTAGAAACAGTAGATATTTGCACATTTCCGAAATTGGGAGTACCCATACTAGCATGAGATATATAGGTCATTTTTCAAAATGACTTCTTTTTTACACATTGTCTTTCATTTGGAAGGCAAAAATGCATCGAAAGTCAATAGGTAATAACAGTTGCTCTACAATTCTGTGTTACGCTAAGTCTCCCGATAAAAATGGTACCTCACTTGTGTGGGTAGGCCTTGTGCCCACGACAGGAAACTGCTCAAAACGCAACGTGGACACACCACATTTTCACAATGAAAAATGACCCTTTTTTTGCAAAGTGCCTAGCTGTAGTTTTTGAACCCTAGCTCTGCCGGCACCCAGGGAAACCTAGCAAACCTATACATTTTTGAAAACTAGACACCCAGGGAAATCCAGGATGGGGTGACTTGACTGGCTCTCACCAGGTTCTGTTACCCAGAATCCCTTGCAAACCTAAAAAATTGTCAAAAAAAACACATTTTCCTCACATTTCTGTAGTGGAAAGTTCTGCAATCTGCGTGGATCCATAAAATTCCACCCACCCCGCGCTCCCCAAAGTCTTCCGAGAAAAATGGTACCTCACTTGTGTGGGTAGGCCTAGTGCCCGCGACAGGAAACGGCCCAAAACGCAAGGTGGACACACCACATTTTCACAGTGAAAAATTACCCTTTTTTTGCAAAGTGCCTAGTTGTAGTTTTTGAACCCTAGCTCTGCCGGCACCTAGGGAAACCTAGCAAACCTATCCATTTTTGAAAACTAGACACCCAGGGGAATCCAGGATGGGGTGACTTGACTGGCTCTCACCAGGTTCTGTTACCCAGAATCCCTTGCAAACCTAAAGAATTGTCCAAAAAAACACATTTTCCTCACATTTCTGTGGCGGAAAGTTCTGGAATCTGCGTGGATCCATAAAATTCCACCCACCCCGCGTTCCCCAAAGACTTCCGAGAAAAATGGTACCTCACTTGTGTGGGTAGGCCTAGTGCCAGCGACAGGAAACGGCCCAAAACGCAAGGTGGACCCACCACATTTTCACAGTGAAAAATGACCCTTTTTAGGTCTCGCCTAGCGTTGCTACGCGCATGTGCAGCACGCTCTGCGAGACATATTGTGGACAAGGATGTTTGAGAAGGGGACATGAATCTCCGCCCCTTACTTTCATTGGATGTGGTCATTATTTATGTTAAACGGTGGGTTTTGATAGGGAGTGAGCTTTTTTTGTTTCTGCCCGTTCTCCTTTTTGGCCGGCCCTCCCGGACTGGGTTGCCTGCTTTACGGCTGCTGTGAAGTATTTTCTTATCTTCTTTTATTGCTGTGTTGTGATGGATTGTTTCTGTTCTGTCATGTGTCTGTTTTGTTTCTTTTGTAATACGATCGTCGCCATGCCTCAGCTGCAAGTCATGCCAGTAGAGAAAGGGAGGAGCGCACCCCATCTGTTTTCACTCAGCCCCGTGTGTGAAAGCGCAATGCAAATATAAACAGCGCTATGGCGAGCGCTTGTTTCTCTGTGGAAAGAGTAATTGAGACTATTATTAGGAGAATGTCCGCCATGGAGTGTTCTGTATAGCGCTTCATAACCAAGATATGACGTCTCTATGGTATTACCCAATTTAAATGTAATAACTTCAGAATACTTGGAATGCGCAGTTGTCTTTGAGCGGGTTAAAAATAGTGACAGCAGTGAGCGTTTAACTCTCGGACACAACTTGTCACTCGATGGGCTTGTCAAGGACGAGCATGACTTCTGTGTTCTTTTCTGTACCTGGCCACGGCCCTTAGAAGCTGGACAACAACATGGAAATTAGTCGTTATTACTTTACACTGTTACAGTTGTTATTTCTTATTTTACGGAGTTTTATATATAGCGCAAACTTGACCCGAAGGTATCAGGTATCAGAGCGCTTTACACGAGCACCAGTTGCATTACATGAGGACACATTCATTTTTGTTAGGCACTGGGAGATTAAGTGATTTGCCCAGAATCACACGATGTTGCGCGTCCTTGCCGAGACTCGAACCCGGTTCCCCAGATTTGAGGTCGACTGCCAGTTACTATTACTCGTTCAAATTCGCGTTCTCGATGCCGACATATCTCGCCTTCTGGGCCTGAACCACAAAGATTCTGTTACACACATGAAGCTTAATAAAGGCAAGCAAACGGATGCATTTACGAAGGGAAATCACAAGATTCGTAGAAACAAGGATGGAAGACAGGATTTGTGACTATGGACATTCCAACCTGGTGGAATTTTAACACTTGTACATTTAGGTCTACATACACCCAAAACAGACCGCAGTGCGGTACAAACATCCTTTTAACATTCCTAGGCAGTAAGAAGAGTGGGTAAGTACACCCGGGACAGGCTAAAGAGGGAACTAATCACAGAGCAGCAGTTGCACTATTCTTAGGCTGGCCTTCTAGTACATGGGGTAGTAAGCGCTGAATAAATGCAATTATAGTACAGTATCTGATCCCAATGACCCCAGACTGGTCTAAGAACTTCTGGTGCATCTTAAACGATGACATAATTTGACTGTGAACGAGTTTTAGGGAGTGCCTGTAAAGTTGCATGGGAGGCGAAAAGTGTGGCTTGTAGCAGATTCCCTGCTCTACATTAAGAAGGTAATACCAGGACTATCATGGAGGGATCCGGAGTAGTCCAGGCCTGTCAGATACTTTTAATGGAGGAAGTGATTCCGGCAGATTCCTGTCAATCACCCAAAATCAGTACTGGGGTTCTAGGACACAAGCTGGGGGTAACGAGCGGTGGCAGTGGAGAATTTGGGCTCTCTTCTTCTAATGACCATATTTAAAGGATTGCCTTTTGCCGAGTTGTGTCCGAGATGGGAGCGAGAGTCGAGGTCAAAGGCTGCCCAGATTAACACTATCACTCCTAGATACCAAACTTAGCAGTCCAGTCCATCAGGAGAAACAAAGCTCCACTCGGACTGCTCCCTTCTAAAAAACGACAAGAGACAGCAAGCAAGAGATCGAAAGAATTTACATTTTCAAGTTCTGTTCGCATGTGTGTTTAGACCAATAATTACCACTTGTATAGCCCAAAAACAAAAAAAAAACAAATATGTGCTCTTTGGCACTGCTAATAACTATCCATTTCCATTATATCTATTTTATCAACCTAATATGAATAAACAATTAAGTTAAAACTGGTAAGATTTAAAAGGACCGGACGACTTTGCAGGCTACATGCAGCTGTTAAAGCAGGTGAATAACCCACTGAGTTACTTACTATGATTGGAATAAATGAAGTGCAAGTTACGGGGCGATCTCAGCAAAACACAAATTCACCCCACTGAACTATTTTACCAGCATATACATCTATGACCCACGGGTTACACGTGGCATTCTTTAGGAAGCAAATTAACTCAAGTTATTTTCTGACGACTTAAAAAGGTGACCAACAGTTTACCACTAGACCTCTGCAGCAAGTACACCAGCCACTCAAGGTAGATTATAAGTATTATACCCTTAAACTCTCTAGTTATATGTATCTCTGCAGCCAATGAAATAACTCCCTAAACTACCTTAAAATGCAGCCTGTTTGAGGCCAATAAAGGAAACCAAACCAGGCACCGTTGATAACAAGCATTTGCAATGCAATAGGTATCGCATTTATGAGAATTTGAGCTATTGGCATTGTAAATGACAATGCATTTTATGTGTTGTTTTTAAAACAAATAAATAAAAGGCATTGTCATTTACAATGCCAATAGCTTAAACTCTCGCAAATGCAAGACCTATTGCATTGCAAATGCGTGCTATAAAAATAAAAAAAAGCGTTTGGAGAGAGCGTACAAAGCTATTTGAGAAAATAGTGCTCGGAGGCTGTAATTAAAGCCTACCGAGTAACAACACACTTAACAGGGGGTGTCGCAATGGGAGGTTACAAAATGACACAAGGCGGTACTAAGGAGGGACTACTAAGCCTTTTGACCAATGAACAGCCACAGTTTACAGTGGACAATGACACAAGCCATGAAAAATGTGGGTGGAGAGTGGGCGGAGCTTCAAGTCCCTACCTCAATACAGCATGCCTCGTACAGCAGCGCATGCACTGCCCAGGCTCAACCTAAAAATAATGCAGACGTACTATTGGAAAAGAAGCAGACTCTGCCTCCTTTCCGTTCATTGCCAGGGCTGTGTTTGGACTTAGCAAACAAGCACTGGCTAAGCCAATATGTCCCACATATCAGAGCTAGTGGCTTTGTCAATGTTTTGTGTCCATTCTATAAAGCAGTGTGCCTCCTATGCAGCATAGCTAAAGGTGATTAAAAACAAAAATCCCAATGAAGTGGCCAGCACTGGCAATATCATAGCACTTTTTTTTTTTATTGCAACACGGAGGGAGGGAAGGCGGGAGGCAACATTGAGGACAGGAGGCAAAATGGACTGCACTAGACAACAAGCATTTGCAATGCAATAGGTCTCGCAATTACGCGAGTTTGAGCTATTGGCATTGTAAATGATAATGCTTTTTATTTTTGTTCTAGTTTTTAAAACATAAATAAAAGGCATTGTCATTTACAATGCCAATAGCTTAAACTCGGGCAAATGCGAGACCTATTGCATTGCAAATGCTTGTTTTACAAAGTGCCTAGCTCTAGTTTTTGAACTCTAGCCCTGCCGGCACCTAGGGAAACCTAGCAAACCTATACATTTTTGAAAACTAGACACCCAGGGGAATCCAGGATGGGGTGACTTGACTGGCTCTCACCTGGTTCTGTTACCCAGAATCCCTTGCAAACCTAAAGAATTGTCAAAAAAAACACATTTTCCTCACATTTCTGTGGTGGAAAGTTCTGGAATCTGCGTGGATCCACAAAATTCCACCCACCCCGTGTTCCCCAAAGTCTTCCGAGAAAAATGGTACCTCACTTGTGTGGTTAGGGCTAGTGCCCGCGACAGGAAACGGCCGAAAATGCAACCAGGTGACCCCCCTTGCAAGGCAATTTTGATGTCGCCTCAATACGTTTTGGGCCCTTGCCTGTCGCGGGTACTTGGGCCTCCCACACGAGTGAGGCACCATTTTTATCGGGAGACCTGGGGGAACGCTGGGTGGTAGGAAATTTGTGTCAGCCCTGTGATGCCACAACTTTCCCACACAAAAATGTGTGGAAAAAGTGATTTTTTAGGCTAAAATTGTGGTTTGCAGGGGATTCTGGGTAAGAAAACGTTGGGGGATCCACGCAAGCCATACCTCCCTGTAATCCCCTGGGTGTCTAGTTTTCAGAAATGTGTGGGTTTGGTTTTATTTCCCTAGCTGGCCGCCGAGCATGGGGCCAAAAACCCAGGTGACCCCCCTTGCAAAACCAGGTCGTTTTGTGATAGGCAATTTTGATGTTGCCTCAATACGTTTTGGGCCCTTGCCTGTCGCGGGTACTTGGGCCTCCCACACGAGTGAGGCACCATTTTTATCGTGAGACCTGGGGGAACGCTGGGTGGTAGGAAATTTGTGTCAGCCCGGTGATGCCACAACTTTCCCACACAAAAATGTGTGGAAAAAGTGATTTTTTTCAGCTAAAATTGAGGTTTGCAAGGGATTCTGGGTAAGAAAACGTTAGGGGGTCCACGCAAGCCATACCTCCCTGGAACCCCCCGGGTGTCTAGTCTTCAGAAATGTGTGGGTTTGGTAGGTTTCCCTAGCTGGCCGCCGAGCACGGGGCCAAAAACCCAGGTGACCCCCCTTGCAAAACCAGGTTGTTTTGTGATAGGCAATTTTGATGTCGCCTCAATATGTTTTGGGCCCTTGCCTGTCGCGGGTACTTGGGCCTCCCACAAGACCGAGGCACCATTTTTATCGGGAGACCTGGGGGAACGCTGGGTGGTAGGAAATTTGTGTCAGCCCGGTGATCCTACAACTTTCCCACACAGAAATGTGAGAAAATGTTTATTTTTTTCAACAAAATTTGAGGTTTGCAGGGGATTCTGGGTACGGAAATGTTGGGGGACCCACACAAGCCATACCTTGCTGGACTCCCCTGGGTGTCTAGTTTTCAGAAATGTGTGGGTTTGGTAGGTTTCCCTAGATGGCCGCTGAGCCCGGGGCCAAAAACTCATGGGACCCCCCTTGCAAAACCAGGTTGTTTTGTGATAGGTAATTTTGATGTCGCCGCAATAGGTTTTGGGCCCTTGCCTGTCTCGGGTACTTGACCCACCCACACAAGTGAGGTACCATTTTTCTCAGAAGACTTTGGGGAATGCGGGGTGGGTGGAATTTTGTGGATCCAGATTCCAGAACTTTCCACCACAGAAATGTGAGGAAAATGTGTGTTTTTTAAAAAAAGTTTTACAAATTTTGAGGTTTGCAAGGGATTCTGGGTAACAGAACCTGGTGAGAGCCAGTCAAGTCACCCCATCCTGGATTCCCCTGGGTGTCTAGTTTTCAAAAATGTATAGGTTTGCCAGGTTTCCCTATGTGCCGGCTGCGCTAGGGCCCAAAATCCACAGGTAGGCACATTGCTAAAAACAAGTCTGTGCCTAGTGGGCTTTCTGCCGCCCTGAGGGGGAATCGGGGGCGGGGGGGTTAAAAAGACTGGCTATGATTTTGAGGGGTGGGGGCATTGGTATGCCCATTCTGGGCAGCCCCCACCCCCACGCATAAAAAAAGCCAGCGTAATCGCTGGCGCCTAGTGGGCTTTCTGCCCCCCCCCCGGGGGCAGAAAGACTGTGGCACTTTTTTGGGGAGGTGTGGGCATTGGCATGCCCATTCTGGGTTGACCTCAACCCTGAATAAAAATTTAAAAAATCCTGAGGCCTAGTGGGCTTTCTGCCCCCCCCCCTCCGGGGGGCGGATATGGGGCTATTGCCCCAATATGCCTCTGGGGAGGGGCAGAAAGACTGTGGTGCCCAAACAAATATGGGGGGGAGCAAAGGCCCTTGCCCAAGGGGCCGCTCCCCCCTCCCTGGTGTCTAGTGGGTGGATCCCTGCTTGGGGATCGCCCCCCTGGGGTGATCCCCAAGCAGGGATCCACTAGGGAAGGGTACCATTGGAAAGGGGAGATTCTCCCCTTTCCAACGATACCTCTCCCATCTTTTTCGGTGCTCGGGGGGCTGAGATAGTCCCACGAGCACTGAAACGAAGTTTCAGTTTCGTTTTCGTTACGACGATCGCGCGCCATGCGCGCGATCGTCATTGCAACGAAATTCAAAAAGAGGCCTGGGGAGGTTGGGGAAGCTCTTCCCCACCTCCCCAGGCAAAAAAATAAAAATGGGAATTCCCTCTGCTGTCTGCAGCAGAGGGATTTTCTGAGCATGTGCTCATGACGGAATGGTTCAGTCATGAGCACACTGGAACTTGTGCTCATGACGGAACCATTCCGTCATGAGCCCTGAAAGGGTTAATGAGGTGCATGCTTGCAGCTCATTAAGGTTGCTGCACAAAAAAGGATAATGGTGAACATTTAACACACCTTCCTGCTGCTCTGTTCTTCAGATAAAGGGCGACGATCGAAAGAATGAAGGTTTTATACATAGGACACGAGACATGTAGTATGGGTTCTCCATGCTCTATTATTCCAAGTGTCATACTTTCCTATTGTTTGTCTCAAGATACAAAGAAATGACTGTGATAATGTGGCACCAGTGTCTATTCTGGACCTATTCCTAATTTACCTCCTCATAGGTGAAAGTCTGCTAAGAAGCTGCTGAGGGAGTAAGTAGTAAATCGAATATATGACCTGCAGGATGCCGTGGGTTGTTTGCATGTGCATTGTTAGGCCATGCCAATGGGATTTTATGATTATTTGAAAGCCAGCGGAAGAACCTCTAAGCATTGATTTATACCAAGCATATGAGCCATTGTTTAGCTGAAAGCAGTGCAGGGATTGTGCTCCTGCCAGGCATATGTGAGAGGTGTCGAAGGCCCTTTACCTTTCTAATGCATTTTTTATCTTGGGGGAGAGAACAAACACAGCTCAGTATGTTTCCATTATATATTGTCATTGTGATTTGAACAGGTGAGTTTGCCAAGTATCTAGCCTTGTTTTGGCAACATACATTCCAAGCTTCATTTTGACATTGAGGCAATAGAAATGAAAGTTGAACTTGTCTATCTTGGGGCTGTATCATGAATATGTTCTACGTCTGTATGCTGGCTCAGAAGAGGTCCATACTCCTGTTTTGCTCAATCTGTTCTGCCTGCAGCACATACTATGAAGCAGAGCAGTGGCTTCCTGTTCATGGTTCTGAGCTGCACTGTCTGCAGCTCATACCCTTACTTGTAGATTTTCTGAGATAATGTATGCACCGGAAGGCATACTAGTTTCAGCAAAACCAGTGCATGGACACCTTCTTAGCTGTGGCATGATTGCTTAAGATGTTTATTATATGGTACTTGCCTTTGAGTATGAGGGCATGTGGCTCCAATAGACATGCTTTTCTGAGCATCACAATGTAAAACTAAGAACAGGAGTGTTCTGTACAGCACTTTATTGGAGGTCATTGATTGTAAGGGCATCCTTATGCCAGTAAACTTTGTTGCCATAATCTTAATATCTGAGCTTTCAGACAGCAAAGCTCTACCCCACTCTCAGTGAAGGGGGATGACATTAATGCAGTGCCTCTTGCCCGGGACGGAAACTCTGTTCATAGTTCAGCTGTGGACCTGCTACACACTACCCAGCAATGTGCAGTGAAAAGTAAGCTGAAACCATATGCCTAAATTGGAGTGGAGGAAGGTCCAGGGACTTTATTGATGGTCAAAAGGACATGTTAAGTACCATGGTCCAAGTGGGTCACAGTGGGAGCATCCATCATGGAAAAGTGCTTATATGTAGATGGTGCTCTTATACCGCTTTGACACAAGAGGGCCATAAAGCAGTAAAAGTGGAGCAAAATCTGGTGTTTTTCAGCAAAGTCCAGAGTATTCCTCTCAGTTGTGTTTTATCAGTTATAACCGGTTTAAACTGGAAACCCTAGTCATGTCATAGCTAGAACCATGTGAGGTTTCGTTGGCACTGCAAACATCAAATACTACTCTTGTATGTATCATATATTGCCAAGGTGATATCTGATTCCTGGAACAACAGAAAAGGTGTAGAACTACATTCTTCTCACCCACTGCTTCACTCTTTGACAAACACAAATTCATCCTTTGACTAGCCGAAGAGGAGTTTGGGGCTCAGAAGGAGGTGGGAGAATCAAGCTGGTAAACAAATTGAAAGGAACATAGCAAAATAATGATGGAAAACACTCTCCTAGAGAGATTGAAATACTGATAGCTACAGGATCCGATTTACCGCAACTAGTTACTCCATCTTAAAAAAACAAGGAATAAACAGGATACACAGAAGAGAAGCTTTGTACAAAATCCTACTTCCCAGATCAGCTAAAAAAAAAACAGGCAATGAAAAATCTGTCCTGAGCTATTGGGCACACGCGGCTCAAGGGAATGCAACCCATTTAGTGGAACCTACACAAAATTGAAGCATTTTGGAAAAAGGTGCTTGAAGAATCTTGCTTTGCCTTTCCAAAAACAATCCCCAATTATTCTAAGTTAATAAGCATGGGTTTACACTTTAAGGGCTTGTATCCCCTGCATTATTAATCAAATGGCTCACAAATACTTATAACAAGTGCTGTTGATCAAAAGGGTTTTGATACAGCTTCCAAAACTGAGGAGGTTTCTATTAATACAAATCTCACCAGTAATAGTCTATCCCAGTGTTTCTTAACCTTCTGACTTCTGTGGACCCCCACTGAATCATTAAGGGAATCTGGGGGCCCCACTGAATCATGATTGCAATCCGTGCCCCCCAATGAGTCATTACTGGAAGCCAGGTACCCTGGCCTAAGCAATGTGAGGATTTGAACCACAAAGCAGTACACATATACAGACAAAATCATTAATTAAACAAATACACAAATTATGAAATATTGTATTTAATTCAAAAATATAAAAATAAAAATTGTAGCTAAATGGGAAAGTTGGGCCTTTTCTAAATTCATCTGAGGCCACCAATCATCCATATTGTATTCTGTTTGATGCATTTGCACTGCTCCCAGTAATCTATCTGAGGACACCAACTTAATTTTTAGCCTTCAATTTCAAATCCCTTCGCATTTACAGAACGCTTTAATTTTGCTTTTTGATTTATAAAGACTTTGTTAATCTCATATTGTTATTTAATCTTCTAAGCTGTTGCGGACCCTGGGGGGTCTCCGGACCACAGGTTAAGAACGGCTGGTCTACATGATAACAACATTTGACTAATTGTTCAATACATGGCTGCAAACTAACAAAGAAATAGCATGCCCAAGATGAATGAGAATCCTTTATTTTATTTTGCAGTCTTGTATAGCTCTCATTTACCATGAGGCTTAAGGATGCACAGAATAAAATATGAAAAAAAGCAAGGAGAAAAATCATTATCAGATAAACATTAGCTCAGTGGAGGGAGACATGGGATAGATTACATGCAAAACATCTGTAAAGTGTGGTGGATTCTTGATGTTAGCTGGGAATCGAGTCATTCGGTCTAGTACAAAATAAATGTGCTTTCAGTTTTCTCCTGATCACCAAGAGGATGGTGGAGCAGTTCAGAGATCAGTGGAGAGGGATATCCAGATGGATGCAGCAATGATGGAAAAGGTCAAGTGGAGAGCTTGGGCAGTTTTGAGCTTAGGTTTTGCTTCTCATATACATTTCACTTTCTGAGATATTTAGGAGACTGGCCAGGTATGGGGAGCGAAATGTTTAAATTAATCGCTTTGTAAGTGAGGCAACAATCTTACATTTTAACCATGCTTCGAATCGAAGGTATTGAAGTTCCTTTAAGATTGATGAGATGTGGTCAAATTTTCTGTAAGAAGAGAGGAGACTGGCTGTGGCATGGATTACTGCTATGATGGCAGTTTGTGATGACTTTGAGATGGAAGCCAAGACAACATTCCCACAGTCCAGACCTGAGAAGACAAGTGCATGTGTTGCTGTTTTGAGATAGGGTTAGTTGCCTGAGATGAATCCAGGGTAGGGCTGGTTGAAAAAATAAAAGTGGCTGGGATTAGCGGCCCACATTTGCAAGTCAGGCCAGTTTTGAGATGCTCTATGGGTATTTTGTAAGATATGAGAGACTGCATGAATTTGGTTTTGCTGCAAGGAATGTTTGTGGTAATATCAGGGAAATCTACAGTAAAAACTGGTGCACCAGGCCATGAAACAGGTTCACAAACTGGTAAAAAACCATCCCACACACTGATCTGTCAGACCAGCCCATCGGGCACTGCCTGAATGTCCTATAGTCACCCTGAATGAATCACGTGGAAATTGGCTGATGTGATAACGCTATATAAGTGAAGGATAAATAAGCAAGATGGATCAAGGGGGATTCTTAGGAATTTTATAGATGAAGCCATTAAAGGATCAAATCCGTTCTCTTTAAGGTCGTGGATCAGATTTAGGTAGAATTTCACTCTGTGAGAGAAAAGCATGCATTTGATTTTAGATGAATGGAGTTGCAGAAAATTGCCCAACATCCAGAGTTTAAGATTCGAGAGAGTCAGATAGATGGAGAGAATAATGTGCAATTTGGAATTTCATGTAGAGGTATTTGTCGATGGACAAACCCATGTCTTTTCATGGATTAAACTGGAGAGGATAAGGGCAAAAATTTAGCGCGGTCATCAGCTGGTGCTGATTTGTCAGCAGTTCGGTGAGCCCGTCAAACACAAGGCCATATAAGCTCATTTAATACTCCTCCAGGGTGTTTACCAACTTAATATAAATCATTCTATTGAATGCCACTTGCCACTGAGAAGTCTAATAGGGCAAGAAAGCAGGTTTTGCCATCAACCAGGTTACAGTGCACATCGTTCAGAATCACGAGGGTGCCAGTTTCAGTGCTGATTTTGTGTGAAAGCCAAACTAGTAGTTAACCAGGAGGACCTCTCTCACCTCACTTTGGAAATTATGCACGTCCTTGTAATAATAAGACACAGGTGGGAAATCCAAGAGGGCTAATCAAAGGCAGGTAATTGAAGGGAGGTCGAAAGGTGCAGAAACCATGGAAATCTCAGATTGTAGAAGAGAAAGTCAATCTATTTATTTTAGAAACTTTTTATTAAGGTTTTGCAGATAAACACAAACAGATTAACAACAGTCAGGGGCATGGTAATACTCTCTGAGCTTCTGATTGTCAGGTATGACATGCATTTTAAGTTATATCGGTTGCAGACACAATCTTTTATAAACAATACAGCACAAAGTAGTTATTCCATAATCAGCAGTCCACGCTCTTTCACATACACCCAAAGTGGAATGGAATTGTCGATGGGGCAGATCCAATTACGTGCTGTCAGATTCCTTGGTTGCCTCCTTTTCTTGCTCATGTATTCCCAAAAGGTCCCAAGTATCTCTGGGCCTTGCCCTTGATGTTTGAAGAGATGCAGAGTTCTACCTTATTACAGTACACAACATCTTTAAGCTAGTCACTAAGCCTCTGGGTGGGCTCCTTCAGCCATGCCCTCACTATTCTACATTTAGCTATTACCAGTAGTAATGCCACTAGTTTACAGGAAGACTGGGGGATGTCAGCGACAAAGCGAAACAATGATGGTAGAGGCATACATGGAGAAAGACAATCTACAGACAGAAGTATTCACCATAACTTGTTCTGGAGGATGGAGAACGAGGGTTATGGTTATAAGAAAGCACTAGGAAATACAAGACAAGCTCATGTTATTATGTAAGATCTACAACATGTCAAAACGTCAGTGGCCAAGGCCTTATCTGCATTGTCTGGAGGGGGGGAGGGGGCGGGCAGCAGTTTGTAGGGTGTCTTACCTGCTGCGCGGTCGCCTTCCAGGAGACTCCAGGTCCCACAACCAGCCGCCCCAGGAGGCGCCGAGTCACACCTAACAAGAGGAGCCCTTAACCCCCCCACAAGGGCTATTTAGCACCAATATCTCACCTGCTGGACAGGATGCACCCGGGCAAAGTCTAGGCCAAGGGCGGGCCCATCCACGCCTGGAGGAGTCTGGGCTGAGTCATCCCTCTATCGTTTACTTTTCTAAGGTACTTTTGTTCTTCCTTTCACTGTGGGTCTTACTACAAGCCTCCCCAGACTAGCCCCTTCTTGTTTTCTGATGAGACTGAGATAATAATAGCCCCTTTGTTTCAATTTTAATATTCTAAACTATTGTACTGCTAGTGACAGTTGTGTAACGATCACTAGGCTGATATTATTGTCTCTGTATCGTGCTACTGTAAGAGTATAATCTAACCATTGCTCTATTGCTGTTTCGCCTGGTTACATTTGTTTTAAGTGCACACTGGTGCTAGGGGGCGGACGCTTTCTCCACAGCAACCCTTTCTCCACAAGCATGGGCAAAAGGAAGGCAGTGGAGGGAGCTAGTGGCTCTGTTAAAACTAAAAAAACTAAAAACAGCAGGCAGAAACTGTATCATCAACAGGATCGATAACTTGCTAGTCAAATGACAGGAGCTAATTGGCCCTGCCCCGACCTTGCTCCCTCCGTTCTATCTACTCCTGGCTCTCCTCCCTTAAACCTCCAGCAAAAGTGCATTCCACGCATGTTTGATAAATCAATGAAGTGGGCCATACCAGCAATACCATCTGAGAACTTCGACAGGCCCCTTGATTCAAATGCATCCGCTACAACTCATTCACCCACTCTCGAAGATGCCCTTCCCTGTAGTAATCTTTTTTTGCCTCTGCTCGAATTGCCAGAGAGACAGTCTACGTCCAAGGCCCTTAATAATACTGCTTCCCTATCCTCTAACTGCTTGTCTCTCCCTGTGCTGATTTAGCTTATTACATCTCGTTAATCACAGAGTTTAAGGGTGCGGTTGGGGAATTAAAATCTATGATTCTCCACCTGCTGAACCACTCTCTGCAACCAGTTGCACTAATACTCCCATCACCCAGGACACATCATTCTCGCAGGCAATCAAGTCCTCTGCCCAAACCCCCAGTCTATCAACAGGACACACCGAATTAGGGCCCACAACAGGTATAGGACAGGGCCACCCAAAAGATTCTGGTTGGCGACTGTTGAGATCGGAGCCCTCATTATACCCTAGCCACTCTAGACTATTGGGTAATTCCCACCCTTTATATCCTCTTAGTGTTCACTACGGTCACAATCTAACTGACAGCACTTCCACTAACTGGGCACCACGCGGACAGAAGCTCCCTCCCAATTCTGATAGCAGAAGATATCCTCCCCAAATCTAATCATGACCAATGTTCCAAAAATTTCTCCCCACACTAGACACGAAGGAGAGGATTTCATGAAAAACAAAGTGACGCATTGGATCAGACACCTTATGGGCTGCAACGACATGATCAGCGCCAAAAGGAACTCCACAACTAATTAAAAGTTTGACACGATTGAGCTAACCTTCAGGTATGAGGCCATGGGTGATAACCTAGTGGCCCTTGAATAAAGGTCCTGTCCTCCAAACAATTCAAGCATTCAGTTTAAGTACCATTGGCCAGGGAATGATTGGCGTATCGCCACTCATTATAGGCAGATCTATATCACAAACTTCACCTTTGAGCAATGTAGATAGACTTTCGGGCTCCACACAAACTCTCCCGCATCGAATGTGTCTAACACCAACAAATTCTAACTATTTGATGCCAGAGCCTATATCTCCAACATGCTCCCTACTTCCAGAGGCCATGATAGACACCAACACATTCACCAGTGCCAGACCAACTTTTAAACTCAGCACCTCTACAAGTTCGCTAATTATCAATGCTGATTTGCCCGCTGCAATTCCTTTAGCCCAGGTGCATGCCCGCACACGTGATGCCCCTATAGCACAGAACTTTCCTCTGACAATACTTGTGTCATGGAATGTGGCTGGCTTCAAGTCAAAAAAGGTCCAACCTGACTGGAATAAATTCATTTAGGAACAGGATATCTGTCCACTCCAAGAGACGTGGAGTATTGATCCAACATTCAAACCAGGTTACCTTAATTTCCATGTCCCAACAAAACCTAATCCATTTGGGAGAGCCTCAGGTGGTTTAACTACTTGGGTTAGAGCTTCTCTTAACTGTAAAATTTGGCAACTAGATATTGACTGTCCTGATATCCTGGGCATTCGATTATCGAACGATAAGAACTCTTGTGTTGCCATTTTCAACCTCTATGCTAGGGGTGTCAAGGGTGGTCTGGCCTCAAAAACTTTGCAAGCCCTCGAGGATT
Source organism: Calotriton arnoldi (assembly GCA_963921515.1). Classification (NCBI taxonomy): domain Eukaryota; kingdom Metazoa; phylum Chordata; class Amphibia; order Caudata; family Salamandridae; genus Calotriton; species Calotriton arnoldi. The sequence goes on along the minus strand of CAWUFW010007542.1, from coordinate 222,913 downwards.
ATCTGGAAGGGCTCCACTCACAATGTCATCTCAATCTGGTAGGGAACTTTAATACCTTCGAGCCCCACGACAATGACAGTGTCCAGCTAGCTTACGAGGAGGACGAAATATAGGCAGTTCCTCATCTGGACATTGCTCCCATAAAAAAGCTGCTCTCCAGTTAAAGGCTCTTTCTATCAAACTTGGGGATAGGGCCACAAATGGTTGCATGAGATCGGATCCAAAGGGGGCTATCACATACAACAAACCGAGCCACACTAGTCGTATCGACTTTATCTTGGTCGGTCTGAGGCTGTGGTCTTTTGTTGATGACATGGTTATTACGGAAAGGGCTGAGAGCAGCCACAATCTATTGTCCCTTTCCAGGTTTGCTCTCTGCACTAACCACCAACCTGACTGCCTTCCTCTTTCCTATACAAGGGACAGCTAGCCCCCAACCGACATGCGTCGGCTGAAATGGCGCCAAGCGGTAGCCCATCCGGACATCTTGCGCGCCATAAGCCAAGACCTTCAAGCGGTGCTTTCCAAAATGCATGGTGGCCCTACTAATGAAGTGGACTTCAGGGCCATTAGTGTCCTACATAGACACTTTTTTTTAGCATATTCTGGTATATTTGACAATCCCTGCAACCCACTCTAATGAGCTTGCCCCCAAACCTAGTTCTTGGTTTAACAGGAAATGCTGTTGTCTTAAAGGTACCCTGGTGCAGGCTATTAAAACTCAGGCTACTGCTCGAATTTCTACTACTAGGAAGGTTTACAGAAAGTGTTTGGATAAAGCAAAAAGGGACCGGGATGAACAAAGGTGGCGGGACCTCAAGAATGCCTCCTCTGCTAAAGATTCCACTAAATTTTGGGCACTGGTCCCTTGGGGTAGTAATGCTTTGGCACCTGAACTAACCAATTATGTTTCCCCATCTGACTGGTTCGATTATTTTAAGAACTTATATCATGATGGTACTATGGTCAGTCATAACTGAGGGGCTTTTACTTGCCTATCACTCCCTCTAGTAATGCCACTCCAATGTTTGACTTATCCGATATCCTAAAATCTTAACGCTATCACAAGAGGCAGGGCCGCTGGTCTGGATAGTATACCAGCCGATATATTTATTCATGATGTAGAAGCATGGTCTAAATATGTACTCACCCTAGCTAATGCCATTACCAGGAGAGCGCCCATCCCAAATTCTGGGAAGGGTGCCGTAGAGCTCCCAATCTTTAAAAAGTGTGATAGGAACCAAGCAGCAAACTACAGACCTAAGAGCCTAATAGACTGTATACAAAAGGATTTTCGACGCTGTGTATTATCGAAAATCCAGGATTGGATTTATGAAAGTGACTTCAAAAGTCCTTTCCAAGCTGGATTTCATAAAGGACTTTCTACCATCGACCAAGTCCTTCGTTTTATGCTAATCTACTGGAAGAAGGTAGTAATCAGCAGAGGCAACCTTTCCGTTGCCTTTGTCGATCTAAAATCTGCCTTTGACTTGGTCCCTCGCCCAAGACCATGGCAAGTCCTTAGCGACATGGGTATGCCCTCCAGCATTCTGTCTCTAGTAATATGCCTACATGAATATAATTATGCCAGAATTTGTTGGAGAGCACTGGCTCAGCTGACCGATAAGATTCCGGTCTCTAACGGTATCTGCCAGGGCTGGGTCCCGGCTCCAACATTGTTCTCATTGTATTTAAATGATGTTGTGCACTTCCTATGCCAGACTCATACTGATGCGCCACCACTAGCTAATGTGAAAACTCCAATCCTCCTCTTTGCTGATGATACTTTGTTGATCACCAAGACCCCGAGTGGGCTCTAAAAACTTCTGACTTGCTTTGCTGAGTTTTGTCATACTTGAGGGTAGGAGATCAACACTGCAAAAACTAAACTTATGTTCTTCAACCAGCATAAATCACATAAAGGGAGATTAGTATCAGGGGGAATTCCACTTGAGAAGGTGGACTCATTTGCTTACCTGTGTGTCACGCTCTCTTCTAATTTGAAATGGAAGTCACACATCAATAAGGCGGTTGCTAAGCACAGGCAGGTAGTTGGTGTCATTCTCAAAGAGCACTATGTTTCCTTTAGCAAACCTATTGCACCCGCCCTTCAGATCTATTAAGCTAAAGCACTGAGATCTGCTCTTTACAGAGTGGAGCTCTGGGGCTTTATTTATTTATTTATTGATATAGCGCCTCAATCGACCCCCGGAGGGGTATCTCTGCGCTTCGGACAGGCAGCAAGAAGAGCTGAGAAGCTGGAACAAAATCAGAATTAGAAAAGGGTGGTCTTACGCTGCTTTCTGAATTGGAGGTGGTCAGGACATTGTCTCAAGTGAATAGGGAGCTGATTCCAGTAAAGAGGGCCAAGGTGGGAGAATGCCTTCCCACCCAGTCTAGCTTTCCTAACTCGGGGGACCACAAGAAGGGATTTAGTTCCTGAGCGGAGGGACCTGGAGGGCATGTACGGCGTAAATTTCTCGGCAAAATAGGCGGGGCCGAGATTGTATATGGCTTTGTGAACAGTGCAGCAAACTTTAAACTTAACCCGCTCGCGTACTGGGAGCCAGTGCAGCTGACGGAGAAGAGGGCGGGAGGCGGTCCTGGGGGGGGGGGGGCATTCAGGAGCAGTCGCGCCGCGGTGTTCTGGACCACCTGCAATCTACAGAGCGAGGACTCATTGGCTGAGACCAAGAGGCCATTGCAGTAGTCCAGACGGCTCAATATAAGTGCCTGCGTCAGGGTTTTCCGAGTTGAGTCAGGAAGCAAGGGAAAAACTCGGCGTAACAGGCCCAGCATATGAAAGCAGGAGCCAGCTGTCTGAGCAGCGTGCTCCTTCAAAGTGAGAGCCTGGTCCAGGCGGATGCCTAGGTTGTTAACAAGGGACTTGGGGGCGCAGGGAGCACCAAGGTCCACCGGCCACCATTCAGGAGTCCACAATAAGGGGGCATCTCCGAAGAGCAAGATCTCAGTCTTCCCGACATTGAATTAGAGGAAATTACATCTCATCCAATTGGAAATAGCCCTCATACCAGAAGAGAAGGCCGACTGAACAGATGAGGTGAATTTGTCAAAAGGAAATAGCAGCTGCGTATCGTTGGTGTAAGAAATAGGAATGAAACCACAAGTCCTAAGGTTGGCCAAGGGAGCAACATAGATATTAAACAAGGTGGGGCTCAGACAGGAGCCCTGAGGTACTCCCTTGGTCAGTTTCATAGACGCTGAACGATAAGGGCCAAGATTGATGGTCTGGGAGCGGGAGGATAAGAAGCTCGTCATCCACTGGAGGGCAGAGTCTCTAAGTCCAATCTCCTCCAGTCTCCTGAGCAATATCTGATGTGAGACCGTGTCGAACGCGGCAGAAAGGTCCAACAGCACCAGAATCGTAGATTGGCCCCTGTCTAAGGTCATCCTGATGTTATCTGTGACCGCTAGCAGGGCTGATTATGTGCTGTATTTGGGCCTGAAGCCTGACTGGGAAGCTGCCAGTGAGTTCGACATGGTCAGACAGATGTTTGTTGATGTGCTTCTCTAGTAATTTGCTCAGGAGGGGGAGTAGCGAGATGGGACGGAGATTAGAGAGATCAGTCAGTGGAGCCTTAGTGTTCTTACGGATAGGCATAACCTGTGCTGCTTTCCATTCCAGAGGAACATGACCCTCTCTCAAAGAGAGATTGAGAAGAAACTCTATGGATGGAGACAGTTGGCAGGACAAGGAGGCTGCAATTTTTGACGGGATAATATCTAGGGGGGAGCCAGATTTTACAGTACGAAGCAATGCTTCTACATCTACCGAGGTCAGAGGGGGGAAACTCTCTAACAGCTGGGGATTTACCTGTTCTGGCGGGTCGAATGCCATGGCAACCGGAAGCTGGCTCCCTGACGAGACAATTTTATCGTAGATAAGCTCTATTTTCTGCCGAAAAATATTGTGCGATGTCATTGCAAAGAGATTGTGAGGGGGTCTCTAGATTATCACAGGCCTTGGGATTGATGAAGGACTGAAGGATTCGGTAGAGGGTTTTGGGAGCATTTCCAGCCTGGGCTAACTGGGATGCGATGTGAGCTTTCCGTGCGGCCTTTATGTTTTTGTGGTACCCAGAGAGAGTAACCTAAAATCTATCTTTATCCCTCTCATCATGGGTACTACGCCAGCGTCTTTCTTGTTTTTTGCATAGTTGTTTTTGAGCTCGGAGCTGAGGGGAAAACCAAGCCGTCTGGGGACGCTTAGAGGAGTTGGGGAGTGATTTCAATGGTGCAAGCTGGTCTATGGCACAGGTGACAGCGGAATTATATTTAGCAAGAGCATCCTCTATATTGTCAGGTGCGGCGTCCCAAGGCGCCAAGAAGGAGGCTTGGAAGCGCTCCGAAGAGATTTTCTTCCATTGTCTGCGAGTATAGTGAGTGACAGGGCTGGGGCCGTTCATCTCCCTAGGGCCCTGAATAGAGAATTCAATTAATGCATGATCTGACCATGTCAACGGCTGGGGAGGTTTACACAAAATGCTAGAAGAGTTAGAGAATGTGTTGGCTTTACCAACATCACTGAATTGATCAGATCTGAGAACGCATTTTTGAGAACCCTCACCCTCTTACCCCTTAGTACCCCTTCTCACCCCCTGACATTGGATTTGGGTGTGAAAAAGGTAGAAGGAAAAGCTAGGTTGGGCCCATTACTGTATTGGAGGAGACTATGGTCCACCCCAGAGCTAGCCCATTATGCTGCTGCCTTGTGGGACGTCATCAAGGCTGATCGTTTTAACACATTTTCCTGGCTCTCATACATTAAAAAGACCCTGATCTTCCTTGGTATGACTGACCTATGGGAGACTACGAACGGTGGCCATATTCCCACAAAGGAGTCTCTGAAAAAACAGTATTGGCCAAATGTAATGTCTGATGACGCCCGCAAAGCTGCTGGTGCTACTCTGTCACAAGAGTTTCTGGATTTTATGTCCTCTTGTGCCTTTGAGCATTTTTGAGATTTCATTACTGTGCCAATGGACAGGAAGCTGTACTTCCAATTTAGAGTAGGAGCATTACCGTTGAAATCTTTTACCTCTAAATGGCTGGCACTGGAACCACCGGTTTCCCCAGCATGCAATTCCTCCTAGGAAACTGTTCCCCATGTCATTTTTGCTTGCCCAGCTTATGCCCGTGCACGCTCTTTTTGGCTATCACCTATTTGTAGGCAGTTAGGTACACAAAGGTACTGGACTGCCCTTCGTACACTTGGAATCTTCTGTCGGCCCTTATATGCTTGTGCGGGTGCCAAATATATGGGCGCAATGTGACTGGTTTGAAGGAAGGCCCTCCTCCTTCATTCAAGACAGTGCAGATACCAATGTTAACATGTTGTTATTTAACAGCTTTCTGTCTCTTGTATTGCTCTTAATCTGATGCTTGTCCAGCCATCACACTTGGCCGTTTTTATACTTTTCTGCAGTTGTATTGCCCATTATATTATGCTGCTACTGTTTGTGATTGACTGGTTTCTCCACAACCGAAGGAAGCTTGCTTCTTATTTTATTTTCTACCTCTATGAAATATTAAATTTATGTATACATTTGTCATTTTAATGTGAATATCCTTCGTTTTGGCTATTATGTATTTTAATGCATCTTGTGTATACTTTTATGGTCTTGACTGCCTAAGTAAAGTTATTTTGACTTGACTTGCATATGAGGGATTTGCACTCTAATCCAAGTTTACATCTTCCGCTTTAAGCTCCGACCTATATGCTTCCAGCATATCAAGTGTTGTTGGCTAAAACATGGGCCTGGTCTGAGGTGCCACAAGAGATGGGACCACTTGACAGCTGTGGCTATTCTAAAATGACAAAGCTGAAACGAAACAAAAACTATCAATATTTCCAGGCTTTAAGGAAGGCCTCATCGACACTTTTCCAATGCTGTAAAACTTGAGTTGTGCCTGCAGTACATATATTCTAAACCTATAAAGTCCTTCCGTTTTTTTCTTTGTGGTTATTCAGTTTTATTGTGCTGTGTTTTTACAGTCTTTCAACATATGTAACTCAGCTTATCAAAACCTTTCTAATTGTATATCTAAATAAATGTACCTTCATACTTCTGTAGACAGCTGTAACATGTTTGACATTCTCTCACTATTCCCAGTTGCATTAGCGAAAACAAAGATGTAGCCAACATGGGGAATTTCCAAAATTCAAGAATGGGTTCCCTAAAACAGGATACTGCAAGAAAACATTTTCCTACCCACTTGTTATATACAATCACGGAGACCGCTACTCTGCTGGGACTGAGGTTGCTTGGAGCTTTTGAAAACACTAATCAAAGAGGTTCTTAGTAATGAATATTGTAAAATATTTTTATTGGGAATGAACTTTATCAACCATTAATTGAAACATTTCAAACTGTTCCTTGAGTCTAGACAGGGAAACTCCAAAAGTGTATGTGAAAAAGACAATATGGAAACAAAGTATAGAATGTGAAACAAATGTGTCAATTTCAGGCATCAAACTACAAAAGTCCCTCAATTTACAAAAAGAGAGGCCTTGTCTTGGGGTCTAAAGGAATCACCCAGAACATTAGAAGAAGGTCCTGATGACACCTGTCCCAACATCTGCTCCAACCAGCTCCTCTAGGCAAAGCCATCATTTGAATGCAGGAGTACAGCGTTGCAATGGATATCATCTCTAGGTATAAGAACAATGCAAGGGATTGGAGGAAACCGGGCTACTGGTAATGACCAGATGATGAGGAGAACACAGAGAGCAACCTGGTACATACACCTTTGAGAAGAAACATCCTAACAAAACACATTTTCCAGCCAAAAGGAGTAAACACTGCATATTGTTCAGGAAGGTGCAATTCATTATTCTGACCTGAAACAAGTGTTGCTTGGTTGCAGGGTAATGACAGAAGGCACACACGCCAAGTGAAGACATAATATGATCTTTCTGCATGCAGATGGAATTTTACAAAGTATCCACCAAATCGCTGCACAGCTAGTGAAGCACAACATAGCATTCGGTCACTGTGCAGATATTCCGGGTGAAGATCCAAACTGTGCGCATCATGAGATAATCTTGCATTCTCACTCACACTCTCTTCAATTGTGGCTGCTGACCCCATGACACATGTCAACATTCACTTAAGTATGAAGTAGAAGGATTTGGATGTTGAGTTTTAGAAAGGAGTAATTAAATAACTAAGAATAATTCCATGAAATACTAACACATGCAAAGCCCCAATGAGTCAAATTAGTTAAATTCAATGATGGGATGTGGTGCTTGTGACCTGCATTTCTATGGACTAAAAGCACTGTCAGTAAACCGTGCTATTTATTCTGGGGATGAGAGGATCTCAAGAGAGGTGCCAAAAGGGTATGGAAACTGGACTTCTTTGGAATCCAGGCATGTTGGCGGATTACAAGTGATCATTTGCAATGCAGTGATAGTAAGAGATGGGGTTTTCTAGATAGCCGAAACAAAAGATATTGCATGCAAGGGTGCTGAAGTCAAAATCCACACGTGGCTATTCAGTACTTGAGCAGCAGTTGGGAGACTCCCTCAGTGGGAAGGGTACAAGCTCGCTGTTCCATAGTGACTCAAAGTGCACATCACTAATAAAAATATACGAACAAATAAATACCTCTGTGGGAGAGAGAATTAAAAAATTGTTGGAATCAGGACTGATGCATCATCAACAAGGCAATTTACCCCTCAGCCAGGGACGTAACAGGCTCCTGCAGCTCAGGGGGCTCCCAACCCTTCAAGATACCCTAGGGGGGGCCCCTTCAATCCAAGGCCAATAAATATCTGTGCGATATGCGAAACGCAGGGGCCCCTCATCCGATTCTGCAGGGGGACCCCATCATTTTGCATTAAGCCACTGCCCTCAGTATTGCAAGCTGCTTATAAGACAATGAAAAAAAATCTTGGAGGGTCAGGAGATGTGCTGCCGGCTTTAATAACAGCACCATCAATACAAGACATGAATGTAATGTGTCCTTGACCCATCGTAGAAAAGAAGTTGTGGCATTAGCTGCAAAAAAGTTAAGGATTCAAGTCATTCATACTCATGGATGTTTTTTAGGACTTAGATTCTGTACTCTGCCAAAAGGATGCGGAAATTTGTGTTTGAGAAACTGCTATGCCAAAAATACATTTCACTGATTGACGGTGTGGGACGCAATGCAGGAGATGGTGTTTGAAAAACACACTTGGCCTTCTGCAAAGTGTGAGTTTTGTCATCGTTAGACGCATTCCACCTATAGTCAAAATAAACTAGTATGGAATACCATACAACATGAATTGTTTTTAGCCGTTGGCAACAGGTGTCACAAAAACCGAGCTCCACTGTGATCATTTTGTCAACCTTAAAAGCATGAGAGCCTGTGACCTCCAGGCTACATACATGTTTCTGCAGTGGAAGCATTAGTCAACTGAGATATTGTACCAGTGATAAAGGCTTTCTTTACTCCCTCTTTGACCGACTATTCCAGTTTTTCTGCTACACACCCAGAATTTAAAAGCAGGTTATTCGTTATAAAAACGGATTATGAATCAACTCATGTAAGCTCAATGTATGGCAGCTACACTATTAATATTCATAGTTTTCAAAATAGTCGAGAGGTTTCCATTCTTCTGCCCACAGATCTTTTTTCCACCCACAGTCGTGTAATGTTCTCTGCTAGAAAATGTATGCGTAGAGTAATTTAATTTAATAGTGTATGACAGATGAAAGACGTTCTTCAGGATTATCAGAAGTTGTTGATCCAGGTCCTGTCTCTCTCAGCTCACCACTGAATCATGTTTGAAAAGCTCAAGATGGTCACTTTGCCTCATATTCATTTATTCCCCTCTAAGGAAAACTGGCTGGTCCTATTTCACAGTTCATAAATTCGGCATTCCACGTATCCTATCAATGTTCTTCAAGCAACTACAAAGTCAGGATAAAATCAAACTTGTTGATGTGCTTTCGCCTCAGGGCCACAGTTGCTTTTTGAGTCTTCAAGAAAGTCTTGCTGCTGGTAATTGTCTGACGTTGAGCTGGCTTCTTGCCTTACTGCAGTGTCTGCTGTATCCTTGGCTTACTAATGACCTGCTAACGTCATTGTAATCCAAAAAATGGAGAGTCCGCAGATCATTAAATAATCTGACAACATAGGAATCCATGCACACGATTCAGAATACGGCATCTTTTCCTTGGTTGAGGCAGTCCTCTCTTCATAAGCATGTTTCTTACAGATATGATCTTAAGTGAAAAGGATTCAACAACTGACTAGCTATTGTTCCATGTCACCTTTTCGAATGGTGTATTCATCTCGCAGTATTAACAATGTGTAAAGTTTGGTGACTTGCAACTTAACTACTTTTTTTTCATTTTCTAACTTCGTAAAGTTGAAATGTTGAAAAAAGGAGGGTCAGTTTCAGTGACCCATCCTGTGCTTGCTGGAGGCTGTGAATGGTAGCTTTTGGGCTGGCACAATATGCGACCATTCTACATCAGTGCTCCCAGGTTAAGTTATCATTAATCATCACCTCTTTCATCACAAATTGGTATATAGCCTTCATCAGCACACTATGTATGTTTACTTGTGCATGAAACATGAATTTGTATTTTTTGTGCACCGGCAAAAATCTTGGTTTCTTTACATGAGAGAAGAAGAAAGCATTTCTGCTTTAGTAAAAGTATTGGTATAAAAAAAAAAAAATAATAAAAATATAAAGAAAGTGGGTTATTCGTTGCGAAGGATGCGGGTCCTTCATAGGGAGTAAGTGTGCAACCTTACATCCACTGGGAACCAAGTACACAGTTGTAGCACTTGCCTCTCTCAGGGTAGCGAGGCAGAGCAGTGCAAGGCCTACTCAGTGGAGGTGGTGTGGGTTAGAAAGCCATTCCACAAGTATGCAACAAACAATATCCACTTATTTCGTTGTCCGGTCAGTGCTTTTACCTATATAAAGGCAAAGCACTTTATTACGAACACAATACTCAACATTAAGCAATAATTGACAAATATATATATGCTAGCAGGTTGAAATGCCTATGGCGATACCATTCCTAGCATTTCACACTCCTAGCGAGTCCTGAACACTATAACCTCAATACCTCCCACCTATAACAGACACGATATAATGGGGGTGTACTTATTAAAAGGCAGGCCTGTTGGCTTTGGGTGTCAACACATTAATAAAAGCAAGAATATGTCATAACTTAATGGGCCACCATTAGTGCAGGAAATGATTCACAGTTAACTTTGTGATTGTCAATAGAGCATGTTGAAGCCTTTCCATGTCCTTCATTAAAATATGTAATGATTCAGTATCCGTTTTGTCATTAACTAAAAACATTTCCGTAACTTTAATTGAAACATGGATTGTTTCACAGTTAACATTGCCACTGTTATTAAAACATTTCAATTTAAATCACCTAGGGCAGTGGTTCTTAACCTGTGGTCTAGGGACCCCTGGGGGTCCGCAAAGCCTTCTCAGGGGGTCCGCAACTGCTTAGAAAATTAAATATAAACAGATTAATAAAGTATATATGAATAAAGAAGCAAAATGTAAAATAAAACTTTTTAAAACGTTCTCTAACTGTGAAGGAATTTAAAATTGGAGGCTAAAAATTAAGTTAATATTCTCAGACTGATTTGTGGGAGAAGTGCAAATGCATCAAACAGAATATAATATGGATGATCAGTGGCCTCAAATGAATTTAGAAAAGCTTCAACCTTCCCACTATAATTGCCATTTTTTTTTTGTATATTTGTTCGACAGACCCCCTCCTTGATGGAATGGAAACTGCACACCCCCCCCCCCCCCCCAGCGCCTTGAGACCCTTACGGGTGAGTAGTCGCGCTTTAACAAACCCCTGATTGATTGACGATTTCATAATTTGTGTATTTGTTTGATGAATGCTTGTTTCTCTATTTTTTAATCATTGATTGTAGTTCAAATTTTCAAAAATGCTTAGCCGGGTTCCTTGCCTTCCAGTAATGACTCAGTGGGGGTCCCTGGATTCCAATAATGATTCAGTGGCGCTCCCTGAGTTCCAGTAATGACTAATTGGGGATACACAGAAGAAAATAAGTTACTTACCTGTAAACTGTGGTTCTCCAGTATTGGTATCTTTCATAGATTCACATGCTTGAATCATTCCCCATCGTCGAAGTGGGAGTCCCACGGTACATAAAAAGCAGTAAGTAATGACTTTAACATTAAAGTTAATAGAGAAAAAACATTCACTTTAACATCTCGTCCTAGTCATTAGGAATGGTCCAAACTCCAGCCAATCAGGCGACAGCACCCTCTAGAACCCTCTCCACAGAAGCTCCAGGCTCTCAGATTTTCGAGCATAAGTGCAATATAAGTATCTCAAATAATCAGGGGAGCCTCTATGGGGAGGAGGGTGGGTCGCATGTAAATCTATGAAAGATACCAATACTGGAGAACCACAGTTTACAGGTAAGTAACTTATTTTCTTCTCCAGTATTGGGGTATCTTTCATAGATTCACATGCTTGAATCTGAATGAGATGGCAGTAGTATTATAGGAATGTATGCCGAAGAAGGCATGCAGTAGAAAAACGTATGTAATCCTGTACGTAGAAGAGAATTGCATCCCAAATACATATCTATATATATATATCTATATATATATATATATATATATATTGCATGAAAGTTCAGTAAAGCGCACACTCGAACGTCCTCTGCTTGTGCAAATTAAACTTTATTCCTCACTCGCTACGCGTTTCGGCAGAAAACTGCCTTGATCACACGCTGAGCTGGCGGAAAAGACTGTGCATACATAAACAAAAGACATAGACAAAGGACTGTTTCTTGCAATAGTATCAAATGGCAGTGTTACAGCTTCGGCCATATTGACTAATAACATCTTCATGTTCAATGGGGAGCTCTACAGGCAGGTGCGCGGCACGGCCATGGGCACGTGCTTCGCACCTATCTTCGCGAATCTCTTCCTAGGTAAGTGGGAGGAGGAGATTCGCAATGAGATACTACTCCAATCTGACTTTGAGAGAGTGGCAGTTTGGCTGAGGTATATCGATGATTTGTTTATCATTTGGAGAGGTAGCGAACTTGAAGCTACCAACTTCATTGAGAAACTCAACATCAACCAGTACAACATAGCACTCAGCCAAAACATGAGTAGACATTGTATCGAGTTCCTTGGCATCAGGATTGAAGCCCAACAGGGTAGGCTTATCACCAGCCTGTACCGCAAGGAAACAGCGGGGAACAGTCTTCTTCACGCCCTCAGCGGCCGCCCAGATGCTCTCAAATGGAGCATCCCTTATGGGGAACTACTGAGGGCGAGAAGAAACTGTAACACCGATGAGGCCTACTTCTCAGAACAGGAAACCATGCTCACCAGATTCAGAACACGTGGGTATCCGGAATGGGTACTCAAAAAGGCCATCCTCAAGATAAGCGGGGTTAACAGGCAGCAAACTCTTGAAACCCCTGAGAAAGAAACTAACAAAACAGACACCAGGGTCATCATGACATTCAATAGACACTCCCAAAAAGTACACAAAATACTGGCAGACAATTGGAATATCCTTAAAACAGATACCATTGTAGGACCCACCTTAAGTGACAGACCTATGATCACATAGAGGAAGGGTAGAAGCCTGAGGGACATGCTGGTACGAGGGGACATTACAGAACCACGCATGGCTAATGCTCACAATCTTAAGGGCTTTTTCCCATGCGGGCATTGTAAGGCCTGTAGATTTAGCCACATGGTTAAGGAATTCAGCGTACCAGGGTCTAGCATGAATAGGAGCATAACTCAGTTCCTTACATGTAGCAGCAGTTTTGTGATTTACGTCTTGGAATGTCCGTGCAGAAAGAAGTATATTGGTAGTACGACCCTTATGGTCAAAAAGAGGATTTTAGAACACCTCAGGGCCATCACCAACAAGGATGTACATTATCCAATTGCCAGGCATTTCCAGGATCATCATCAATCCAATAACTCCCTCCATCGCTTCTATGCCATTGAGCAGATCAATATGGGACACAGAAGCGGGAATAGGGAATTGGCACTGCGCAAGAAGGAATCCAAATGAGTTAGAAACCAGATTCCCCGGAGGTCATAATTTGGAAGAGGAGTTAGCAACACATTTGCATGAGGACTGATGAATTCCCTCAGGATGTATTCATGTCTCTCCATGTTACTGTTTATTTTTCTGTTTCCTCAACAGAATATTGATTTTATAATGTATGTACTAATCATTTTTTCACAATAGGTGTAGTCACGAACCTATGGTTCATTGGTTTCTTGTTTTGTCATTCTCACAGGAGGAAAGGAAGGGACCCACCGCATACGACGGACACTTCACGGGTTCCCTACCCTTTTCTTCCCCGTGCTTGCACTTTGGACAAGATAAGAGACATTTTATTCACTTTGAATTTATCATTTAGAGACTAAGTTGTTTTTCACATGTGATGTTCATGATGATTTATTTGGACTGTTCGTTAATTTGCCACTTGGCGAACGAAACTGCAAATGGTTGGTGCTCTTCTTGCTTCATTTGGCCAATGTGTTTTGCATCATGACCCACTTAGGTTTTTACCGCCATGACGATTTACAACAGCAATGCTCTGGGTTGGTTTAAGCCATGTCAACTACCTACTTAGGTCTTACTGCAATGACTGCCACTTGGCGAATGCATGGCCCCGATTCCAAACACTGATCGCAAATAACCTTTTTTTTAAATATTGACCATACACTGATTATATATTTTTTTTTCATGGCTGCATACTTATCATGCTTATACAATGTATATACAATTTGTATCTAATCAGGCTGCAATGTTTTCTTAACAGCACATTGCTCTCGCGCGGTGACACACATCCAATGATGGCCGCCACGACCACCCCGTTTGACTAGCATTACAGTCTTGTTCCTATTTTGATTATATACGAGCAGCACGATTATTTTTAATTTGTGTTGGCAACATGCAATTGTTTTAATCTTGTACAAATCATTAGCGCTACAATGATGTGCAACAAGATGCTCGTTATCTAAAGCAAGAAACTTTATAGCATTTTCACATTACAATATGGCCGATGCTGTAACACCGCCATTTGACACTATTGAAAGAAACAGTCCTTTGTCTATGTCTTTTGTTTATGTATGCACGGTCTTTTCCGCCAGCTCAGCGTGTGATCAAGGCAGTTTTCTGCCGAAACGCGTAGCGAGTGAGGAATAAAGTTTAATTTGCACAAGCAGAGGATGTTCGAGTGTGCGCTTTACTGAACTTTCATGCAATACTACTGTCCGGCTGTGGTTCCGCCGGCACTGCGCACCAGCTGACGACGGGCTCGATCTCAGGAGGAACCCTCTCTTTTTTTTGTGATATATATATATATATATATATATATATATATACATACACATATATAAAAAGACATTTGTCTGCATAAATGTATCTAAATATACAAGTGTACATAACAATGTATGCCTGATACAGCAAAATTAAGCGAAATATCCATGAAATAAAGCAATAGTCGAAACATATAGGAAGGTGGGAAGGAGAGAGGCTCAACTTATTGAAAAAGATTCTGCTTGTCCCGCAGCTGCGTCCGCATTGCTTGTAACTTCTGGACAGTAATGCCTTGTAAAAGTGTGCCTGCTGGACCAGGTTGCTGCTCTGCAGATGTGCTGTATAGGCACACCGGCAAAGAGAGCCGTCGAAGAGGAGACAGCTCCCATAGAATGAGCTTTCACTGCCGAAGATAAAGGTTTGCCTGCTTGCTGATGTCAAAACTGTATCGCTGATGATATCCATCGTGCTATCGTTTGCTTAGTAACAGGATATCCCTTTTTAATTTTACCATAAGTCACAAAAAGTTGATCAGTCTTACGGATGCTGGTGGTCTTTTGTAAGTAGAATTTTATACATCTCTTTAGATCCAAGGAATGTAAAGATCTTTCCGCTGGTGTTTGAGGATTTGGGAAAAAAAGTTTTCAATAGGACTGGTTTATTTAAATGAAAATCCAATGGGACCTTCGGGAAGAAGGTAGGATTGGTACGAAGAATAACAGAGTCCTTTGAAAATTGAAGGAAAGGGTGACGATTAGTGAAAGCATGTATGTCGCTTACTCGTCTGGCTGACGTAAGAGCCAGTAGGAGAGACGTGTTCCATGTAATGTATTTGAGGTCTGCTCTTTGAATGGGCTCAAATTGGCTCTTCATAAGTCGTGCCAATACAATGTTGAGATGCCAAGGCGGAGGTGGACACCTAATTGGAGGGAACATTCTAAACAATCCTTTAAAAAATTGTTTTAGAAGTCTTGATGACCAAAGCGACTGTGACCCGTTATGCCGCCGAAACCTGGAGATTGCGGCAAGGAAAACCTTAATAGTCCAATGGGAGAGGCCAGATTTAGCCAGCTGCAGGAAGAAAGGTAGTAATTTTTCTGGCAGAGATTGAATAGGATGTACGTCTGAACCTGCACACCAATGGAAGAATCTCTTCCATTTAAGCTTGTAAGCTTTTATAATGGACGGTGCTCTAGCATTTGCCAGGACTTCCCGACAATCAGCAGGGATGGTTAGGTCGGCGAACTCAGTGTTCAGGAGCCAAGCCGACAATCTTAGCGATGTTGGGTCCGGATGGCAGGCTTGGCCGTGATTCGTTGTTAGCAAGTTCTGTATTTATTTTATTTATTTTTTATTTATAAAGTTTTATATAGCGCGAACAAGATCCCGAAGGATATCAGAGCGCTTTACAAAGGAAGGAAGGAAGGACATAAACCCAATATCGACAACAAGTAAGGATACACAACAGGAATAATCGCATAAATCCCAAACAAATAATCGCATAATTCACAGACAAAAGAATCAAGGAAAGTAGTACAATAAACGGGTATGTAGCAGGCTATGAAAGAGGGTATACAATGCGGAAAAGAAGAGCATAGATCCAATATCGACATCAAGTAAGAATACACAACAGGAATACTCGCAAGTTTCCCAGACAAGTGAATCAAGGAGAGTAATACGATAAACATGAATATAACGGGCTACTACGTATTGGACGTAACAACCTGGGTTTGCACTCCGATAGGAGTAGAAGCACTGTGAACCAGAACTGGCGAGGCCACCTGGGTGCTATGATGAGTAGTATTCGGCAAGGTTCCTTCCTCATCTTCCGTAGCACCCTTGAGATTAAAGGAATGGGAGGAAAAGCGTAAGCATAAATCTTTGACCAATTTATCAAAAACGCATTCCCGCACGATCCCTGTTGGGGTAGCCAGCTGGCGAAAAATCGGCATTTGTGGTTCAGACGGGTCGCAAATAGGTCTAACATCGGTTTGCCCCACAACAGAAAGATGAGATCCAGCATCGGCTAGTGGAGTTCCCATTCATTGTTGGCTGTAATTGACCTGCTCAAGGAATCCGCCAGGATATTGGCCACTCCTGGAACATGTTCCGCTGTTAATGTTATCTGGTGCTGAATTGCCCAATCCCAAATTTTCTGGGCATGAAGTGATAGCGTAATTGATCTTGTCCCTTCTTGTTTGTTTAGATAGTGCATGCTTGTTTTATTGTCTGTCTGAATTAAAACTGATGCTCCTGAAATTTTTGACAGAAAGGATTTCAGGGCCAGTAATATTGCCTTTAACTCCAATAGATTGATGTGTAAGGACAGTTGCTGGCTGTCCCATTTGCCCTTGACTGTCAACCCTTCCAGATGTGCTCTCCACCCCTCGAGGGATGCATCAGTCGTAATTATGTAATTCGGAGACTCTACTAGGAACGACTGGCCTGCGGCTATGTTCGGGATGTGGGTCCACCATTGAAGCGCCTCCTTCATCTGAGGTGTTATCTTTATAAAATCCTCGAAGGACCCTGAGATTTGTAGCCACTGACTGTCTAGCTCTTCTTGCAAGGGCCTCATCTGCAAGCGGCAGTTGGGAATGAGGGAAATGCAGGAGGACAACATCCCCAGAAGCGAATTGTACTTCCGAACTGAAGTGGATGTTTTTTACAAGGAGTAGAGCCGCCAGTCTGTGAATCTTCTCTTGCCTTTCCTGCAAGGCAAAGGACTTTGCCTGGTGAGTGTCCAAGGTTGCTCCTAAAAAAGTTCTTACTCATGAGGGAATTAGCTGAGACTTTGGAAGGTTGATGTAGAGACCCATGGACTGGAAGAGAGAAAGACATCTCTGAGTAGGATTGTTTGAGACTGCCAAGGATTTCGCTTTCATGAGACAATCGTCCAGATAAGGGAAGATTTAAATTCCTGCCTGTCGTAGGTGGGCCGCCACAGGTGCTAGGACCTTGGTGAACACCCGGGGCGCTGAACGAAGGCCAAATGGTAGAACTCGGAATTGATAATCCCTGCCAGCCACTCTGAAGCGTAAGAATTTCCTGTGCTTGGGGAGGATGGGGATATAAAAATAGGCGTCCTGAAGGTCTAAGGTAGTCATGTAATCTTCCTGATTTACTAATTGAACCACCTCCTGAAGAGATAACATAAGGAAGGATTGCTTTTTTAGAAATTTGTTGAGGCCACGAAGGTCCAAGATAGGACGCCATTCCCCCGACTTCTTTCTTATGAGGAAAAATCTTGCGTAAATTCCTGTTCCTCTCTGTATACCTGGTACCACTTCGATGGCTCCTTTGAGTAACATTATCTTTATCTGAGATAACAATTCTTTTAGATGAGGAGGAAGAGGACCTCGGGTGGGCAATTTGGAGGGATCTTTTGAAATTCCAAAGTGTGACCGCTGGAAACTATATCTAAAACCCATCTGTCTGTTGTTATTGTAGACCATTCGGGGAGGAAAAGGGAAATCCTTCCACCAATCTTGGCAGGATTGGTGGGAACTGCGGCCGGCACTGGGCGTTTGTCACTGTTTTTTGGTGTTCTCTCTGCCTCTGAAGGCTGTCTTGCCTCTATAGTGCTTGTAGGAAGCGGCAGGAGGTTGCTTGTACGACTGCTGATGCTGAGATGATGACTATCGAGATTGACCTTGTAATGGATGGTACTGCTTGTATTGACTGTAACCTCCCCGAAAGGAAGACGAGCCACGTCCTTTGGCTTCACGAAACGGCGGCTTCTTGAATTGCAGTGTGTCAAGGGCCCTTATAGTATCTGTATCTTTTTTAATGTTTTGAAGGGCTTTGTCAATGTGTTGATCAAATAGGGATTCGCCATAGTAAGGCATATCAATGATTTTTGTCTGAACTTCTTGCCTGAAAGAAGTAGCTCTTAACCAGCCTTGACGTCTCAGGACCGCCGCCCCAGCCAATTGATGGAAACCTGTTGATGAAACATCCACGGCGCAGTCAATCTCAGCAGAGATCCTTTCTCCCTCCTGAATAATTCTCATCGCCTCAGCTTTCGAGTCCTCAGGCAACATTTCAATAAAAGGGGAAATGTCCGACCACATTTGGCGGTCGTACCTGCCCAGAATCGCAAGCGAGTTGGCCGCTATAACGGTGGTTGCTGCCATGGTGGAGAACTTCTTACAAATAGAATCAAGACGTATTCCATCTCTGTCAGGAGGGGCAGACAGAGGGGAAGCAGGATTTCTGGCACAACGCTGGGCAGCTTGTGAAATTACCAAATCCGGCTTAGGTTGTCCTATAAGGCAGGCAGGCGAATTATCGGGCGCTTTATATTTCTTTTCCAGTGTAGGTAAGACTGCTGGAATTGAGGCTGGTGTTCTCATCACTTTTAAGCCCTCCTGCCATATAAAATCCACTATGGGGATTTAGTGAATCTGTCTTTTGGTCTGTTCCTTGAAATCGTGAAGAAAACAATCAGCTTGTTTGGTCACCATGGGAAGCTGAAACTTCTTTGCCGCTCTCGCCATAAGGGTATGAAAACCCCCTATATCTTCGGGTGGCGAATCTATCGGAGGCGGGGTGGAAGGAGACGGTGTTTGTATTTGGTAGCCGTCCCATTCGTTAGGTAGCGATACCTCATCGAGTTCGCCCTCCTCTCTCTCTCATCATCAGTGGTAAGATTCTCCCGATCCTGTGGCTGCGTTGCTACAGGGCGTGGAGAAATAGGAGGAGGAGATCTAATCACCACGGAGGGCTGCGTGATAGGAGTTTGAGGAACCGAAGACGCTGGTTCTGAAGGAGGGAATCTGCGGTAGTAATCTTCCACCATATGTTGCAGATTTGATTCTAGGGAAATAGGCCTTTGTATGATTTGTTCCCTTTGTCTATCTTGGTTGGGGTCCTGAGGATAGTAAGCGTATTCATCTTGGCACTTTATACGAAGGTCTGAAGGGCTGCGAGCCACACCAAACATGCCATCAAACTCTGAATCTTTCTCCTCGTCTCCATAATCAAATATTTTTTCTGGAGGACAGGGGGATACCTTACTTGGAGAAGTGTGAATAGGTAAAATCACTTCCTGAGAAGCTCTTCTCTCATATTGAGGAACTGTAGCTGACAAAAGTGTGTCATGGGCAGTTTTCGGCTTCATTGATGCAGAATCAGAAGTATATTCCTGAGATGCGGGAACAACCGTAGACGGGACCAACAACGATGATGATGATGTCAAACAAACCGTCGCCGATGAAGTTTTTGTCTACAGTTCTTCCGTCTACGAAGATCGCCGACGGAGGTCAGTGTCTGCAGTCTTCGGCTTCATCGACGAGACTACCGCCGACGAGGAGGCTGCCGTCGACAAGGCTGTTGTCGCAAGATATTTTTGTTCTTCAGAGCCGCCGACAGCCTCATCGAAGAAAGACCCGTAAACTATTCTTTTAAGAGTAGTCCCTTTATCTTCGTCGACATTGAAGACGATGCTACCGTCATCGTAGATGGTCTAACCCTCACTGAGACCATAGTCGTCGGAGAAGACGACAACATGATGAGCTTGGACTGAGGTGAAGAGAAATTCTACGTCGTCATCGTAGTTGTGGCGACGCAAGCTTTCGTCGACGACACCTTCGTCTTTATGAGATGACAGAATCATCTCCGGTAGAAACCTGGACGTCGGCTTTATTTTTTAAGAGATTTTAGAAGGAGTAGAGGGCATAGAATGACCTTTATGAGAAACTGGCTCCTTTTTTGAAGAGGAAGGCTGGTCATCAGATTTTAAGGTGTGGTGATGTTTCTTCAGCACCTTCACAGCCTTAGGAGACACCAATTCCACCTTACTTGCCCTCTTTTTTGAAGCAGTAGTCTCGAGGGAGGAATCACTTTCCTCATCAGACAGAGGATTGTCCTTAGTTTTCAACTTCTGTAGCCACAGAAGATGTCCTTCTCTATCTCTCAAAGTTTTTTGAGAGAAAGTTCTGCAAATTTTACAGTCTCTCACCTGATGATCAGGGTGAAGCCAGTAGATACACTTCTTGTGGGGGTCATCTGAATGAAGTCTGAGTTTCCCACAAGGGTCACAATGCCTGAAGAGAGATCTTTTTGAAGAAGACATGCTGATCTGAAAATGAGAAAAAAATCAGTAGGGCCAAAGAGAAAGTACTGAGCAGAGCTCAGGGAGACTCCCTTCACACAACGTGCAGTAGAAAATTTGAGAGCCTGGAGCTTCTGTGGAGAGGGTTCTAGAGGGTGCTGTCGCCTGATTGGCTGGAGTTTGGACCATTCCTAATGACTAAGACGAGATATTAAAGTGAATGGTTTTTCTCTATAAACTTTAATGTTAAAGTCATTAATTACTGGTTTTTATGTACCATGGGACTCCCACTTTGGTGACGGGTAACGATTCAAGCATGTGCAACTATGAAAGATACCCCAATACTGGAGAAGTCAAAATGATGAGAACCGCTGATCTAGCGTCTTTCTTTTACTTTTACTATGCTGCAAATAGCCTTAAGACCCACCAACAGGAGACTCCACACTCCAGAGCCTAAGGACTAAAAGTCTCAGCTCAAGGAGTGCTTGAAATAGTGTTCCACAGCCTCCCCAGGCCAGGTATCCTGTGATCTGGAAGACATAAGGGGACTTTTGGGTTACACTTGGGGGGATTGGGAGGGGAGAGGTTAGGGGACTTCTGCACATATGGCAGTCCTCACAGCGCTTAATCGTATGTTTGGAGGAACCACAGAAAAGAAAATGCACATGGGGATATGCACCCCAGAGGATTCTGGGGTGCTTCTTTTTCCAAGACGGTGCATAATTTATCACTGTCCTTGCCGTGCACCTTTTGTTTTACTCTTACACTTTCTAAATCATGTGGCCTCACTCCTCATGCTTTCGGTTTTTAAAATGCTGAGTGCCTCTATCCCTCGGAGGGGGCAGTGGATGGGGCTAAGCAGGGAGCCCATTCCACGTAGCAAGGCTGCTTTCCTGCTCAGCTAACACTGCTCAGTGTCAGCGCAGACGCTAGCAACCTTCCTTCTCCCATTCCAGTGGATGCGGGTGAACTTGGAGTTTGGGGGGGGAGGGGGCTGCAACCAACTCCACCCCCCGACACAGGGATGGGGGGCAGACGAGACATCACCCTGCTCCTGACACATCACCCTGCTTCTGGACTCCGGCCTCCCCAGAAGAAAGGTTGTAAAGAGCACACTGGTGCTCATCATTCTTTATGGCCACTAGTCCCTGGGACATGGCCCCAGGATCAAAGATAAACTCGGGAGGGGCCCCACACATGTCCTTCTCCCAGGCTCATTGTTGCTTGTGCTGACCCATGGGGCTTTGGCCGACTCCAGGGGTTCGCTAGAGATTCGAGATGGGGACGCAACTCATGTCCTGGCCTCTTTCCGTTGCCTCTGGGAACCACTCTAGTTTCCTGCTTTTCTGGGACCTCAGTGGGACAATTTTGACAGGAAAGGTTTAATGTTGCTACTGGTGGCAAGCTCTAGCCAACAGGACTACTGATTCTCAGCCTTCTGGTCTCTAAATGTTTGCTTTCTTCTGGGAGCTTGGCTTTTACTGTGCTCCCTCCTTGTGCAGAACATGTCTCCTACTGGACACCTCTCCTAGGGTCTTTGTCAGCAGTACCCCCCGGCCTCCAGGCAGAGTGCCCTATGTGCCTACACCCTCTAGGTCCAATAGCCTCCTGGCTGACCACTGGGGCAACAGAAGTCAGGGCTCACTCCTTCTGTAAATTGGACTCCTGCAGGACCATTCCACAGAAGGTCCAGGGGAGTCATCCAGGGTCGTCCCCCCCCCCCCCCAAGCAGGTCCCTGTATGTCCCCAGATAGTGTAGAGGGGCCAGCACCACTGGTCCTGGAGAAACAAATCCTAGTCCCTGGTTTCTCTCTTTCTTTATTCGGATGCAAACGCGTCCATAAAAGGTACAATAATGCAGTTATACAGTATAAAAGAAAACACAGCATAATATAAAAACATTACAAACAACTAAAACATCACCAGCATTTAAACCTATACAGGTTAATAAAGCTCTGAGGATCTAAAACTAAACGTACCATCGCGCTAAAAGTGGCATCATGAGTGCAGGCCATTTAAAGATCAATCAATACTAGAAAGCCTAGCTCTGTAAGCGGCCTGCAAAAAGCTTATCACTGCACAGAGAGTATAGGGGTTTGGTAGCAACTGTAAGTGCAAAAGTGCCACTTTGGCCTGCCTAAACTTCAAACTCAGAGAAATCGTTTTCTTGGCAATGCGAACAATTTGCACAATAAAACAAAGTGAAGCGTGTCCTGTGGAGATCTAAGATCGCAGCCACAAGGACCTCTTTGAGTTAGAGGACAAAATCCAACCGGGGATGCTAGAAGATGGTGAAATTGATTAAATCTAAAATGCGGAATTAAAAATCTGTCATGAGCGCTAGTTAGTGCAAAAAGGTATGGTTCCATGCCCAACACAGATTTTAATATTACATAAGCCCTCACTGTGGATTTAC
This sequence comes from Calotriton arnoldi, assembly GCA_963921515.1. Lineage (NCBI taxonomy): Eukaryota > Metazoa > Chordata > Amphibia > Caudata > Salamandridae > Calotriton > Calotriton arnoldi. The sequence goes on along the minus strand of CAWUFW010007542.1, from coordinate 200,103 downwards.
TGAGCTCAATATTTACACGATGCGCAGTGGAGAATTCATGGTGTAAGTCTTTTATGTTGTTAACATCCCCTGGCCTTAAAGTGTCATGTGCAAAGAAAATGTCTGGTCTTCCTATAGCCTGAAAAGACTCCTTTACAAATCGTATCCATGGAATTTTATTACCATGTTCCAAGCCCAAACAATCAGATAGGATCAAGGGGTTTAAACCCTTATCCTCACGTGTCCATATCTTTATCCAACACAGTAAGGGTTTAATTGCCACTTGATCCGCCAAATAATCGACCCCTAGCTCCTCATGCACGGACCAAGCTGACGTGCCTTGGGGGACTCGCAGGCTCCAGCACAGAAACTTATTTTCAGCCACCTGTAACCTGTGAGAGGGAACATACCCCCAGATTTCACTGCCGTATAAACCTTTTGCAATACTTTTGGACTTATACAATTTTAAAATAACCTCCGGTGCCCAAGAGCCCAGTCTACTAGCAAAGCTGGTAATAGCCCCTACAGATTTGTTCAGCTCGCTCAGCTTCCGCTCTATGAGGGCTCTCCACTGTAATCGGGCGTCGAATAACACTCCTAGGTAGGGAAAAGCCGGGACCTTAGCAAGAATATGGTGACCAGCTTTGAAACTTATCGTCCGGAGCCCCTGGGGACCAGCAACTAGTCCCTAGGACTTAGTAAAGTTGACAGACAGGTCCAGCCCGTGAATAAAAGCAACAAAGCAGTCTATTGAAACCTGCAGGCCCGAGCCGTGGGGCCATAAGCATTGCATCATCGGCATAGAGTAAAACTGTCAGGTCTCTCCTACCCACTCTAGGAGAATCTGACTGAAGTGCCAATAGAGCCACCTCAAGACCATTAATACAAACCGAGCATAAAAATGGAGCTAAAATACAGCCTTGGCGCACCCCCGTGTACAATTAAAATGATTTGTAAGGGCCTCCTCGTGTGAGTATCTCACTGCCGCTGTCGTCTGGGCATGGAGTGATGTGAGTAAATGAACAATGCGGGGATCCACTCACAGAGAAATTAAAATGTCCCATAACTTAGTCTGGTTAACTCGATCAAAAGCGGACGTGAGATCCATGAAAGCTAAATACAAGGCGCCCGGGTGTGTCAGTGTGTATTTAGATGTCAGAAGATAAAGATTGAGACATTGGTCTGTGGTTGTCATGCCTTCACAGAAACCAAATTGGACGTCCGATAAAATCTGGTTGTCTGTGGCCCTCAAGGACAATCTGGATAAGCGGACCCGACCCAAGACCTTTACTGCAGCTTCGATAAGGGAGATCGGGAGATAAGATTGTGGATTATCCTTATCCCCTTTTTTTGATGATTGGTACTATTGCAGCGGTAGACCAGGAGAGCAACATCCCCTTTGAGGCAGCCTCATTTAAGACTTTGGTCAATATGGGGGCCCAGAACTCAATATCGCGAAAGAGGTCCGGAGGTATACCGTCGGGGCCCGGACCCATATTTAACGATAGCAACTCAATAGTTGAGTAGACCTCGTCCAGGGAGAAGCTAATGAGGGAGACAGCCAGGCTGGAAGGTATATCTACACATGGCTCCACCAGGAAACCTGCATTAAATACCTTTTCAAAGTAAGAGACCCACTGGTCTGGCGTAATGTGATGGCACAAAGTCAGTCTGGCTGGTTCAGCAAAGCAGGGACTATTAATAATCTTCCAAAATAGGGTTGAGTCCCTCAGTTCGCCCACTTTAATTAGGTCCTCCCATGCCTGCTTTTGTAACTGGTGCCTAGGCTCTTTCAGCATCTCTCTGTAAAGGCCCCGGCACAGAGTCACTCTATCTTTCTCCCGGGACACCTGTTTCAGGGCTACCTTTAACCTCCTCGATGCCTGCGAGCACTTGCGGTCAAACCATGAAGGGGGAGACTGGCCACGCCTCACTGTCTGTGTGGTTAAAAGGCCAGAAACTACCTGGGCGATAGAGGAAAACAAGATTAAAATTTCCTCACTCGGTGTATGAAGATCTAAACAAACCCATCTCATGCTGGCAGGAAGCGAAAAGGCTATGATTGAAGGTCTTTACATCTATACTCGCCCAGCGTAGGCTCCTACACTGGTCCATGGCGGTTAGGAGTGCCTGGGATTTTCGGGGACCCATTGAATGAGTACCAACCCCATCAACAGGAGTGTCAATGGATAATGGTCACTAAATGGGTTATGTTCTATATTAAAAGAACCGGGAACCATGCCAAAGGGGGCTGTCACAAAAATAAAATCTATGGTAGTAGCAAAACCCCTTCCTTTGTAGGTCGGGGGCAAATGGGAGATAGGCCTGGTGTACCCATGGTCTAAAGTGTGTACCAAGGTATGAGTGAGTAAGAGATTGTTTAACTCCTCCCCCTACGTAGTGTGCTCCATGTGCAGATCCTCTGAGAACTGGCAAGTCTGTACGATAAACTGATTCTTTACAAAAGACGAACACAGGGTGACAATTAAAATACCCCACTAAGATAAGGTTCATGTGCCCAAAACCCTCCTCCTTTAGGGAGTCTAAGGCACTATTTAAAGCATAAAAATTGTAAGGACTGCCCTTCTCCCTCTTCACCTTGTAAAAGTTAATTATAACAATTGGAAGCGCTCCCCACATGCGCAATGTTATACCCTGAAACACCTGGGAATCCCACTTTAAAATCTGTAACTCCTTACAAAGTTCTAGATCAACAAATATGATGAGGCCCCCACTAGCTCTTCCCATGGTGGAGTCTACTGCTGGGCAGAAAATAGTCTTTTATCCTTCCAGAAAACAATTATTCTTTGTCTCCCAGGTTTCCTGTAAACATATGATTTTATGTGACCTGATATACGATAGCAATCTGTCATCGGAAAACTTGGAGGACAGACCGGCCACGTTCCAGGAGATAAGACTAAGTTCTCTACTGGGATTGTGGTTAATACTATCAGGATTGGCTAAAAGAGGAGGAGACGTATGGGGCCTCACCTAGGGAACGGGGTTGGCCATGGGATGCACATAAGGAAGAGGATCTAATAAAATCTCATTTGGGCTCGATACTAGTGGGGCACTGACTACCACTACACTCTGGCGCAAAGGGCCTAATTGTTGAGGCGACTGAATATATGTCACCTCAGTCTCAAAGTCAGTCCAGCTCATTTTGGTCTGCTAGGGGAGCATAGGAGTTGGTAAGTAGCAATGCCCCCATGCCTCCTTCATTAAGCCTACCTCCCCTCGAAGATTCAACCTCCAAGTTGCTCAACGGGGGTCTATAAAACAAAGCCCAGCAGAAGTAATTTAATGCATGAGCCTGGGAAAAATGATTTAGATACCCCAAAGAGGATTTTCCGTGCTAACTCTGGGTATCGTACTGAAATGATGATACAATCTCCCTCGAAGATTTTCCTTGAGGGGCCTATCCAGGCCACCCTCCGCGCCATCAATATGTCGTGGTAATCCCTGGCAGAAAACCCAGAGTGCTGTGCTAACTAGTGCGAAGCCTTATTGATCAGATCGGTGGTAGATTCCTCTTTGTGGACAACTAAGCCAGGTACCCCCGACAAGACCACAGTGTAAGTTGTGCATGCTGGAGGAAGGTCAATCACTGAGATCTGTGAGTCCTTGGGGGATTGTACCCCGAAATACGTGGCATCTGTCAGGCCTAAGGCCTGAGTAGACCGAGCAACAAGGGACGCATCGTCTCCCTCCGGGCAAGATCTACTGGGCCGTTGCACTTTATGCTGAACGAATACATCCTTGGGCTTAGGGGAAGCGTTAGCATGCCGGGTACCACTGCTACTCAGGGGATTACCAAAAGGTATAGTATCAACTAGTGGGGGGCACACTGGTACTTGGTTAAGTGAAGGTTTGGCTAAGGCAGTTAAAACAGTTTACATTTTGCTTGCCAAGTCCCTGGAGGCTGACTCCAACTTGTCCAGTCTGTTCAAAAGCGGGGATAAAAGGTCAGTGAGAGTCGCCTTGATGTTGTGTAGAGTAGGGGCCAGCTGGTTCAGCAGTTCATCCACATTGGGCCTGGTTGCAACGCTCACCTGTCCCTGACGTATGACGCAGAAACTTCCTTCACTCTCTTAGCCTTCCGCTGCAGTTTGGGAGCAGGAGGACTCGTTGCATCAGTAGGTAGAATAGACGGGAGGGGAGAGCACAGACCTGGAGGCTGAAGGCTCTGGAGAAGTTGACCCAACTGGTGCCAGGTTTGAGGGCAATGGAGATGCGGCCAGGACCTTAGGGATCAATGGTGAGGTAGGTGAAAGACACAACCCCGAGCTTCCTATGTTGACTGAGAGCCACCTCTCAGCCCGGTCTATCTATTTGTTAATAGCTCCCACAGCCTTTGCCAGGAATGTGTCAAATGGTGAGGCGCGGCTGCCCCGAGGGAGTCACTGGCTGAGCCTTCCTTTTTCCCATTGAGCTGGATAAAGTTAGGGCACGTTGGCAATGAACCCAATTACCCAAAAGAAACTCAAAGGGGAGCAACAATAGTTCACGCAAAATTCTGCACGAGTACCCAATATAGCTAACCAAACAAGAAGGTACTCACTGGTAGCCTTGTGTCCTGAGTCTGCCCCTCGATTTGGCAGGCGTTAATGAAGGCTGTTCAAGGATCCAAATTCTGTCCCAAAGATCCAACCAAGAGGGAAGGCCCAGCCTCGTCCAGGCGCGGACGGGCGAAGAAGGGCCCGGACTTGGCCTGGGCACGTGCCCATGCGCGACCCGGGAAGTGAAGCGGTGTTTTGAGCGTGTTCGTTCCCCCAATTAGCAGCAGCTGAGAGACAGTCCAGTGATCTGGGACAGGTAGTCCCACCAGGGCAAGAAGCGGGCAGGAGCAGCAAACAGCAAAGGGTCCCTGGTTAACAACTGAAGTCAGAAGCCTGTGAATTCATCCTTGCAGCAGGAGGTCAGGTACCTTCTCCCTTCCAACAGGGCATTCCTTCGGCGTCACTTTGCCCAAGTTCAGTCTACTCTCACAAGCCTCTGCCTTGAGCAGGGGGTTCTCAGTGGGGTGGAAAGCTCTAGAAGGTAAGTACATCTGCCCAATCCTAGGCACAGCAACACGGGACAATCCAACATGGCAACTTGAAGTGGTCTGTTCAATGACCCCTTAGAGAGCCTGAAACAATGCCCCTACCTGTCACAGCTGCCTGATCCCTTTTCTCCAAAACTTTAAAGTGAAGCCCCTCTGTTTGGCTACAGAGGTCTGGCTGTCCTCCTTTGCTACCGTGGAAGTGAGCCTTCTTAGGCCTAGTGCAGTGCTAAAGTAATTAGCACATGCATATTCCTTCTCCACTCTCTTTACTAGAAGCAGGCCTAATTATCAGTTAATGGCCCATTGAATGGGCAGATCTTTAATTCTCCAGCTAGCCAGCAGAGTAATTAACTTGGCCTAGCAGGTAGAACAAAGGCCTGTAATCTCATTAGAAGTGGAGTCAGAGAACTATGACAAACCCTCAAGCACTAGACGGAGTGCCGATATGAGAAAAACAGCACTGGATCTGAACACAGGGTTACTTTTGACCATAGTATCAGTCTGTTGCTGCGCTAGTCTCTAGGCATCACAATGATTAAACTGTAGTTTGGTAAAAATTTCACCCACAGTTTATAATACCGTGTAGCATACACACTGTTCAACAATTACTAACGATGTACCTACTCACACTATTAATGGCCATTCATGCTATAAGGCCTACACCAGGGTAGCATCAATCTCTGAAGGGTCCCTTCTGCGACAGATTACCTATGCACAGATAGCAGTCTCACACGCACAAAGGGTGTCTAGTCTTGATTTCACCTTAGGCCTCTTTATTCCACTTTCCCTACATTACCCGACTCTTTATCACACTCTTGCAGGTTCTTTTTAATCTCTGGTCTCTCACTTTGTCACCGTTTTCCAATCGGTCTCTTGCTTGTCTTGGTTACTTTTTCCCTTGTTTAAAGTGATTTAAAGTCAAATGATAAAAAATAAGCTGTGGTCCCCAAAAAGGAGTGCTGGTGCACACCTCCTGCAACCACCCAGTGGTAAGAATCAGGCACCAATGAGGAGGCCCAACAAGGCCAAATATGCTTGAGTTTCTTGCTTTGATGTATGGAGAGAAGGCAGCCTGGAAGTTTGGACTGGACTGTTCCTGTGGCTGTACCTGATTTGGACACAGAGATCCATGTATGCAATTAAATGGACTGAAAACAAAGGAATAAAAAGCACCCAGAGTAATAACCAGCAGATAAGTGTGAGGTACAACCTTTACATCCACTACTTTGTTGCTGCTCAAGCATCCTTAGCTTCCATCATCTGTGTGTCTTTTGCTTTCTCGCCCTAAGTGCGCCGGGTATGCCCAGACGTGGGTTCCGGGCTCACTGTGTCACTGGATTCAAGCTAGCCTGGCTGATGCCTCGAAACCGGTCCCAGGATGCTGGTTTCCGGTCTAGAGAGGACCTGGCTTTGCAGTTCAGGCTGGACTGTTCCCATGGGGCACAGGGTCAAGACTGATTTTCATATGGCTGTGTCTAAACTGGGGTGGCATGGTGAGCAAAACGATGGATTTAACCTAGATCTCTTCACTGGGGGTGAATGTTTGATTTGCTCTGCATTCTGTCTATCTGTATGTCTCAAGCATCCCTATTAAGCAAGAGTTCTGAAGTCAGTTTTGAAGCAGACCTACATCTTCTGGATTTGCCTCTGAAACACACAAGTTGCAGTGCCCCAGATATATCAATGGACAATTGCCATGTTGTCTCTCTTTCTCTCTCTCTCGAGAAGCATAGCTGTGCAATCCAGATGAACGAGTGAGATACTGTACTGCTAGTTTTTATTTTACTGAGTAGTACTATACTTCACAGAATAACGTGCACCCGCCAAAGTCCAGATTCAAAATTCATTAAAAAAAGTAATAAAATACCAAAGCAGTGCTGTGTATGCCCAAGTCTTCCACAGTATAAGTACTATGGCCATATCACATTTGGGTACATTTAAATTCATTCTTCACTCAGAAGCACAGGAAGACTTACGGCTAGAGTACATTGGGATGGTCTAAACCAAGTGCAACCATGCAGAGCATTACTGAGGGGGAAAACTGGTTAGTCTGAGTCAGTAACCAGTTCTTCTATTCTTTGTGGTATTATATTTTGTGAACCTAGACTTGAAATATAGGCCAAAGAGAGTTTACAACCAAGAGTTCCAGGTAAACCCACTTATCCAAACATTTTTCACACACCTCAAGGCAAACTGAGATTAACCCATAGAATCGGTGCCACAAATATTGGCCAATTAATAAGTTAGGCCAAATTGCGGCTCAGTTTATGTTCACAGACAAATATCTCAAAAGAGGCACAAGTGACTTTTTCTTCAATAGAACTAGCCGAGATACCTCAAGGCATGAGCTTATCAGCAAGTCATGCAGAAAATTAGACAAGCGACATGCCCGTGGGCCATAGTAGGGACATTAAAGTCACTTCCATCAGTAACAATTGGAAAACCTATATCCCTCCTTTGGCAACCGTAAACTGTGCCACAGCTCTTAAAAAACTGTGTGGGGAGTGGAGATGCACAGTGGGTATCTATAGGGTTGTGGCAGAAGGGGGTGCTAGCAAGCTGTTCAAACTCTGTAGTCTTGTCCATGTCAGAAAAACAGCTAAGAGAGGATAATGAAAAGTCAGAAATATATGAGAAATAAGATAGATGGTTATTGCTAAAGCAGAAAGTGCTGCAAGCTTAGTACTTTAACCAAATAATGTATATTTCGGGAGGATGGTTCAGTCTGTTAAATGCCTACTGCTGAGATATTTGGTGATCTGCAGGTCACACATTGAAATTCATGCAATGTCAACTCAGCCTTCCATCCTTCCAAGAACGGTAAATAGAATACAATTAAAAACAGGTAGGAGCAGCACCTTTATTTTATATTGTTTAGAAATGGCGGAAGTCCAATTTTAAGTATAAAGAAAAGTGTTATGAGCCCCAATGTACCCCAAGATAGGACTAGGAAGCTGCATGACCTTTTACCTACATGTGTCCTACCTTGCTCTACATAACGGTTCTGGCGCTGACCTTTTACCTAGTTATGTGCCGAATAAATGTTGTGTGGTTTTCTTCGAAAACTAGCCTCATTTGTAATGAATGAGGATTCTTAGTATCATATCTTAATCCCCTGCCTAGGACATGCACAGCAGGATTACCATCTTCTGTATATTACCCCTTACAAAAGTCACCGCTATCGTCATCCTTGAACAACAGACCCACAGTACCATTACACATCTAGGTAGAACCCCTGAGGGTACTTTTCAGGTATAAAAAGAACCATATATTCACTGGGGAACCAGAGGAGAAGCTTCCATGCTGACACGAGACACTGAAGACCCTGCATGCAGAAACTCCAGCACGCAGTTGTCTGACATCCCTTGCGGGGTGTCCAACTCGAGACCAAGACGGGGTCCTTCATTCTCTCCCATCCGGTAATGGGGTTGGCTCTTATCTAGGGGGGATTCTTGGCTTTACACCTACATACATGCTAGGTACACTTAGGTACTTTTAGATAGTGTCTGCATCGTAGGAGTATGCTCGATTACTGCCATGTATCGATATGCCTGCATATATCTACTGTTTTAGCACCATGGTAGAATCCTACCTTTTATTTACTCTGTCAGTGCTTGCAATCTTATATATCTGTTTCTGTCTAATGATTGTCATAGCAAACATGTTTTATACTAGAATGATGCTGGTTCAATAAATGCTTATTGAAAACGTCCCCATCGTTTATTCTGTATATCTATCTGAGACTAAGTGAGCACGATTGACTGAGTGGAAAGGTACTGTACTGTTTCCATGATCCCTGAAGGATCAGGGTTGTCATGTTCGATAGTTGCCAGAAACTATTCGCTCCTTGGTAAGGTTAGGGGCCTTATGGTGGCACTGCGAGCTAGCTGGTCTAAAGGCTAACATATCTTTTGGGGGTGTCTGGAATCAGCCTGGACAACAATCCCTTAGTTTGTGTTATCTAAACGCGCAAATCCTATGTATTATTAGGAACTACACAACATGGCGCCGCCAATGTTGGTTTGGTTCTTATTTAACGGTCAAATCGGAGTAGTTCAGTCGTGCTTTCTCAGAGAGCCCTACTCGCAGTTACCCAGAGACGCCTGGGGTGGGAAAGGAAAAATCCGCCACAGCTGAGTAGGTATATCCTATGTATTGGCTGTAGGTTTATTCAAGCTTGAAGGATTATAATTCCCCACACTGTGCAAAACCTTACCTCATTTTCTTAATACTTCCTCTCATAATGTCTCAGGAAACGCTGGTACCAGTGGTGCTAGTGGTACTAGTGCAGAGGAAGCCGAGCAGGAAGGTGCTCTTAACATTTCAGAAAATTGCAGACTTGCACTTACTATGAAATTATTAGACTATGGGGTCACATCATTGGGTGGGACGTAACCTTCGTGATTATGGCACACGAGGCATTCAGAACAGAGGTATTCTATTCGAGGGTTAGATTAACACCTGCAGTTGCACGCACACTTACGTTTCACTCTTATACTCCAGATGAACTACCAGAAGAATACTTTCCATACGAGGACATAGAAGTCCCGTTAACTTACCAAGAGCATATTAATTGGTTTAAAGGTGCCCTCCTCCATACCACAGATAAAGTGAGACTCGGTCCGCTCAGCAGAGACGGAGCGACTTGGCCAGTCCTAGCTTTTTACACACCGCATCCAGAGATAGATACATTGCCAGCAGCAGAATTACATCCACTTCATAAAGAGATAATTAAACTCTACAGAAATCTTACACAGTTCGAAATGCGAACACTTACAATTCAACCTTCAAGGGTCACTCAAGCTGGTCAACCACAAGGGACTGCAACAAAAATCACCCCACAAACGCTGAACGCGATTAAGGGAAGAATGCCCACTAGGCGTGAGCAAATGCCGTTCTGGATAGCACAGAAGACAGCACAGCTTGAGGCAGTGTTTTCACACACAGGCCCACAGGAAAAACACAGAATACTGACAATTTGATTGCCAATGGGAATAGCTCCCCCGATAGAGGATTGTACCACTTGGGGTACAGTTTTCGCTGCCATTTATACCAGAACTCATGGTACCACCTCACTAGCAGTCATACCAGAAGTATTGAAACAAATACAGAATGAGTACAGGGTAGAACCTGCCCTGGACTTGGGGATGAAATTGACAGGCTATTTTGCCCAGGTATCAACAATTACGTTAGCTAACATAAAAGAGGAGGCAGCGGCGGTGGCTATACGCCAACCCCTGAGGGAATGCAGTCCTGCACAACAGGAGTGAGAACTACCTAAGATTATCGAAGATACCTATGCTTCGCTGGGTAGAGATAACTTGGGAGCTAGACCTGTGAAACCTCAATTAGCAAGTAATACTGCAAAAGACAACTCAAAGCAAGCACCCAAGTCTTCTAAAAAGAAATGGGACAACAAACAAACAGAGGTAATTTTACTGGCTTTCTCCGACCTCGTTTCAGAATCACTAAAGCCCACATACCTGCAGGAGTGGGCGGTAGCACTAGCTCCTGCATTATACTGCAATCCTGTAGGGTTTGATGCTGAGTCACCTCACCATGAAATCCCAGTTAAAACTACTCCTACACCACAGAGGAAGTACCCTATAAAACATGACGCAAAGAAACAAGTCAGGGAGATCTTAGATCAACTTGAATACCAAGGTGTTATTGAGAATTGCATCTCCCCTATGGATAATCCTTTGTTTTCCGTAATGAAACAAGACAATTCATACTGTCTAGTTTTAGACTACCGGCATTTGAACACATGCACAAAAACATTTGCAGTACAAAATGCACACAGTGCCGCATTAATGAATAACACTGTGCAGAAGAAATACAAAACAACATTAGATATCTCAAATGGATTCTTCTGCCAAAATATAGCGCCTGAAAGCAGACATTTGACAGCATTTTCAGTGCTCGGCTCTCAGCACCAATTCTGTAGACTGCCCCAAGGGTATAAGAATAGCCCCGGATTGCTCTCAGCAAGAGTGAAAGAATTACTTCAAAATTGTGATGAGGACGCATTGTCCTACGTAGATGATATTTATCTGACGGACGATGAATTATTGGATCACTTGCACAGTGTGTACAACATAATTTTGGGGTCGCCGGGGTGGGCTAAAAATTTTACTTTAAAAAATCAAAAATTGCCCACCTCAATGTCCTATTTTTAGGATATGAGCTCTCAAGTGAAGGAAAAAGCATAGCAGCTAATCTTTTAGAAAAATGTGCGCTGCTCCAACCTCCAAAGACTTTGAAAAACTTACAATCCATTTTAGGATTCCTGAATTTTGGCAGAACATACATTTTGGATTACGCAGAAAAAGTCCAACCTTTCTACGTTTTAATTACACCTGATTTTTCAGTTCGACATTGGACACAGGAACACACAGAAATTCTACGTTCATTACAAGCTGAAATGATAGCTTCCAAACACTTACACACACGTGTGAATACCACAAATTTGGTGATCCGTGTAGTCATTGGTCAATCAAGGTACACTTACCTCACCTTCAATGAAAATGAAACTGTACCCATAGCATACAAATCACATTTGTACACGAACACTGAAATGCGTTTTGCATCCACAAAGAAAATACTGACAGCAGTACAGACTACTGTAGTGAGGGAAAGAACACTAGCTCAGGGGAAACAATAATTGTTGTGAATCCGGTACCAACCTTAGAGGCTGTTACCAAGGCAAGCATTCCAAAAGCAAAAGCACTGCATCCACGATGGATACAATGGGCTAATTCTCTCACTGCAACAGATGTAGACTACAAATTTGATTCTACATTTAAAACGCAAGCATTCCTGAAGTACGAACAAGAATATCCTCTCCCAAATGAAATAATGCCTCTAGATCAGTATGAATACATCATTTACACTGACGGATCTGCCCAGCCTGCCGTAGGAAGTAAACAGCAATACAGCGTAGCATGTGCGATTGTGAAGGGACGTATGTGGGGCGGCAAGTTCCGTCCGAGCAACATGCAGACGCAGTCTCTAGGAGATTGCACAGCACAGCTGGCAGAACTCAAAGCACTGATACAGGCACTAAAAAATACGGATCGGGAATAACCCACACTTATTGTGTGAGATTCATTTTACTGTGTCCAGTTATACAACGAATGTCTTCATTATTGGGGCCAGAATGGGTTAAGAGATTCCAAAAATTGCACAATAAAGCACAAGTTGCTTTGGGAACAAGTGGCAGAGCTGAAAAACAGCATGCCACAGGCTCATGTAATTCACACATTGAGTCATCAGCATGTTGGCATGCACGTTGAAGGGAATTCACTGGCTGATTAAGCCGCCAAGGTGACACTGAGAACTGCTGCCGTTGCTGTAATCACTCGTTCTAGTACGAGGATAGACGAACAGATAACGATAGCTGTGAACGCTACACGCAACAACATCTCAGCCTTGCCAAAAGGTTTTCCACTCATGTACTCCTACAAGTTAGATGTTCAAAACATTCCGTATGCTCAAATTCCAGGAGTGGGGGATAGAGTAATACCAAACATGAATCACAGATTAGGTTTAATTCTAGCTGCACACGAGGGACTGGGTTCAGCACACGCAGGTATTACTGCAACGGTTTCACTACTGAAACAACAGTATTGGTGGCCAGGTCTTACAAACAGACCAAAGGCTTTGTCCTTAAGTGCAACATGTGTCAGCAGATGAAGGGTTCCACAGTAGCACGTCCACCGCAGACACCACTACTGATATCAGACAGACCTATCACATGTGTCTATTTGGAACACTGCGGCCCCTTACAATCTGACAAGGCATACAGGTACATCCTGGTGGCAGTGGATTCATGCTCTAGATTTCTGTGGGTTTGGCCCCAGCGCTCGGCTGACGCTCGACTGTTATAAAGGATTTGCAAGTCTTTATAGGGACATACCCAATTGGCACATTACATTCTGACCATAGCCCTGGGTTTAGCTCACAGGCCTACAAAGAAGCCATGAGAGGTTTGGGTGTTGCATTGCGGTACTCCTCTCCTTATCATTCCGAGGGAAATTCGATTGTGGAGAGGAAAAACCGAGACTTAAAGCAATCCTTAACAGCTAAGGTATTCGGCTTGGGTGGCCTTTGGGTCAATCACTTGTATGGGGTCCATAGGGCACTTAACAACATGCCAAGAAGTTCCCTGGGGTGCCGTACTCCCTATGAAGTCCTGTTCGGGATTAGAATGTGGGTACCTGACCTCGACTGTGGCAGCACAGTGGCGGACGTAAAACCATTTGACATCAATGAACGTTTGGCTGTTTTACAGGAACTCAATGAATTCCGGGCATTACAAAGCAACATCCAAGTAAAACGCACAGGAGAAGTGAAAGCTGTACCGGCAAGACCTGCCTGGATCCAGAAGGTTGGGAATCTGGTCAGAGAAAAATTGTGGACAAAAAAGAATTTGGGCCATCTTACCTGTACCTGTCATGGCTGTCGAAGGAACAAGAACAGTACTTCTTCCGCCTTTTGCCGGCAAAAAAGAAAAAAGATTTGTCTCAATTGATCTGATCAAACCACACTATGTGGCCGATACTCAATAGTAGGCCGCGTGGGCTCCTAGGTAGCACCAGATCTCCTCTCGCTACCATACAGGAAGTTCAGACAGAAAGATTAATAACTTTTGAAGATTCTACTATACAGAGTGAAGGAGTTACCAACAATGGAATGGAACTCTTACCAGTTGAAATTGAACAACAAAATACAAATGAAACACAGATCTCAATTCGGCCTAATACCAACATCTATGTGAATATGTCTCGACAGGAGACATCTGCCAGTTCTACAAAACCTGCTGAGCTACCAAAGACAGATCAAACTGTGTCTGGCTACGTCATTGATTTTGATACTTTCTCATTGGATCCAAGTAAACCAGAGTTACCGCCGCCTGTTTCCCACAGACAACGACTTTGTGATTTCTACCTTTGGCTGAAAAAGACTTACCTTGTTTCTCTCTCACTACAGCTCTGGATTGCTATAGGTCTACTGTTCCTAATCCTCTGGCTAGGTGTAGTGACTGTCTTTCTCCTGCTCCTGAACGGACATTACCTCCCAGAACGCTCCGCAGTACAAAATGTGAACTTGGTTCTGAAACCACATGCATCATCACACCGTGAACAAAGAGATCTGTCCTTAGTGAACATTATAGCAGTTTCAGTTTCATATGATGTATATGGTCCAACTGAACTTTTAAAAATACCACATTTATTTAAAATTTCATTAAGTGATATCATCACCTCCAGTACTTTCTCTGATGATAGAGACTTTGAAACTGTAAATACTAAGCTGTCTGATTTAGAACAATCTGCTGCATTTTCTAGCGATGAATTGTATGATGATACATCTGATTTTGACACCATGAATTGTTACCAACAGTATGGTCATCATTGCTTGCACAAAGCTAGTATCCCACGTAATGTTTTCTCTTACCATCAATGGGAACATTGTCCAACACCGCCAAAAGGTAGTTCAACAATATTTGCACAAAAGTTTGCGTATTTTTCTGGGTTTAACACTTCAGACCCGAGATCTTATTATTATAAGCTGGCACCTACAACTGCAAAGAAAAATATGCTCACCAATACGAAACAGATATACTCTGCTTCCTTTATTTCCCAACTGTCTTTACAGGGTTTCGGCTTTTGGAGGGACACCATAGACACAAAATCTGTCTGGGGGACTAAAGATTGGCACGTTCAGGGAACTGAGGCTTTATTTAGAGCATGCCTCATACCACAGCAAATTATTTTTCTGAACGACACAGTGCAACAGACTTCCTGTCTTGGTCTAGCCAAGATCAAGGACTTGAACACACCTCGCATTCCCTCGCCTTCACACTTTGAGGGATGGCAACATTTTACACAAAATAGTGAGGATACATTAGATGACATGCTACATGATTATTCGTACAATTCATCAGACCCCAATTGGAAGGGATGGTTGGTTTGGCCTATTGACACAAATAGGTGTCAGTCAAGATTCAGGGGTACCACCGAAGGGTTTAGTATCCATAGGCCTGACCAACGCTACGTACAACGAGAACACTAGAGGGTGGTGAAATCTTACAGTGTTGGCTAGTTATGCCTAGAGTGGCTAAAAAACTCAACACTGTCCCAGGTGAAACAACACTTGTCCTTACTCTCAGATGACATGGATCTTAGGGATTTTTTGTTAGGTCCCCAGAAGCCACGTCAGAAGCGCTTCCTTTACGCTATTTACAACGAGTTATGGAAAATCTCCCAGCAGGAGGCTGCTGAGAGATTGCGTGAGATTGGCAGGGTTAGCCTAAAAAAGGTTTTGGCAGTAGTCGACAATGGCATGACCACACTGGCATCCAGGATTTATTCACTGGGCAACATTGTGTCTTCTGCAAAAGATATAATTGAACAGGATTTGTCTATTCTTCAACATGGGCCATCGCAATTGCGATCCATTCTGTTATTGAGCTGGACACGGCAATCACTGCATTCTGGTCACGTGCCCGGGCGGTACATCAACAGTACGTCTCTGTTTTCTGCGTACATTCTAACAGAAAGACAGATGAGAATGGCACGAAAAGATGCAAAATATACAATGCTGCACATTGAAAAATTGGACCTTTTACCGTGGCTGAGTCACCCTCCACAGAATGGTTAATCCATGGCCATATTACACTGCCAGTCAGGACATTCCAATTTAAGTACTGTCTACAGTATCACCAGGTAGGCAGGTATGAAGCGTTGGGAGAGGGATACATACATGAATCTTGGGAATTACCGTACAGGTTTAGATGCAGGAATGAGGACATTGAAGTTTTTCTCAGCGGTTCAGACTGTGAGAGTTCTTTAAAGTGCTCTCTAATTTGTAAGGCTATTTTGCTTCACGGAGCCTGTAATGCTTTGGTTGCAAACCTATGGTGTCACTTGAAAGGACCCCCAGCTGCCGCGATTCATCTGGTGTTCAAACTACTTTCGAATGGTAGTTATTTGATGTTGACTGATCAAGGTTGTTGTGGGATGGTACCAGATATCGCATATATAGTTCCAGGGTTACTTGTTGTATGCAAGTATTGTTTCCACCGACCCACATAGTTAGGGAGGCAACACTATGGCCTTCATTGAATGTTTCCCTTATACGGTTTGATTCTCTGAGCAGATTGAAAACCATGCTGATACAGAAGGATGTGGCCTTAACCTCCGCCCGAGGGACTTTTGATCTCCAGGTTGCAAGGTCTTTGGCTGAGATACAGGCGCTAGTCCGAACAAACTTCCTGCTCCATTTCGTAGAAATGTTACATCATATCTTTAACATGTCTGATACGAGTGGGATTGTGCACTTATTTAAGAGCATAGGTTCTGGACTATTGACCACCTTTCAGACAATCTTTGGAGTTATGCCATCATTCATACACTCCGTATTGTGAAGCGTTTTTGGAGGGCTTCCGCTGGTCCTACTACTTGTAGGGGGTATCCTTGTTTTAATTTTCCTGCTATGCAATGGAAGGCCCAGTTTTCAAAGAGATGGAAAAAGCACTTCTGGTGCGACATTGCCGTGAACGCATGGTACTCCATCTGGGTGTACCTTGGCTTCGGGAGCCAAGTGAGCTTTGTTTCCTTTCATTCAGATCAGTCTGGGTCGACTGCATTTGCCTGTACTCCGCTACCTATTCTGCGGATACGAATGCGTGTTGGACATATGTCCAACACTTCCATCGGTTGCGCCACCTGACATAGACGTACTACTGGACCCCTTAAAGGCCCACGTATTACAGTGTCCTCAGCGTATTCCCATGTTGATGACGCCATTCTTAGAGCCTCCACAGGATGCTTCAGCTCCTGTCAGAACGGACACCGGCTCTACAACCAGCACACAGGTTTCAAGTGTTTCCTCGGCGGCTGCTGCGGAAACTGAAGATGATCACCTTTGCTCCATTGACGTGAAACAAGAGGTGTTACAGGGACTGTCGTCTGAGAATGCAAGCAACAGTAATGGTGCGTCTCCCACACAGGACACAAACATTTGGCTCTCCGTGTGATGGGAACAATTCGGCCTTTTTTCCAAAACCAGCCAAATTGAAATTCGAAAACACCATTTTGTTTTACTTTTCTCTCCTGCTCTCACTGAGCACAATGGCTTTCGGTGTGCTCAGTTGGTCTAACAGTATATTGACTATTTAGAGGACTGATAGAGCTTTTTTAACTTTTGCATTGTTTTTAACAAATACCATGTTTTTAGATGTTTTTATACTCGTATTTTAGCAATGGTTTTATGCTTTTAAACAGGCATATTTTAGCATTAGTTAATATTGTCGTTCAGTCGGATGAGGCGTGGGTGTTATGAGCCCCAATGTACCCCAATATAATCCTAGGTAGCTGCACGACCTTTTAACTACATTTGTCCTACCTTGCTCTACATAACGGTTCTGGCACGGACCTTTTACCTAGTTATGTGCTGAATAAATGTTGTGTGGTTTTCTTTGAAAACTAGCCTCTTATTATGCATGAGGATTTTTAGTATCATATCTTAATCCCCTACCTAGGACATGCACAGCAGGATTAACATCTTCTGTATAATAACTCTGTACAAATGTCACTGCTATCGTCATCCTTGAACGACAGACCAACAGTACCATTACACATCTAGGTAGAACCCCTGAGGGTACTTTTTGGATATAAAAGAACCACATCTTTACTGGGGAACCAAAGGAGAAGCTTCCACGCTGACAAGAGACGCTGAAGTCCCTGCATGAGAAAACTCCAGCACGCAGTGGTCTGACATCCCTTGCGGGGTGTCCAACTCGAGACCAAGACGGGGTCCTTCGCTCTCTCCCATCCGGTAATGGGGTTGGCTGTCTCCTAGGGGCATTCTTGGCTTTACACCTACATACATGGTAGGTACACTTAGGTACATTTAGATAGGGTTTGCATCGTAGGAGTATGCCAGATTACTTCCATGTATCGATTTGCCTGCATATATCTACTGTTTTAGCACCATGGTAGAATTCTACCTTTTATTTACTCTGTCAGTGCTTGCAATCTTACATATCTGTTTCTGTCTAATGATTGTCTCAGCAAACATGTTTTATACTAGAATGACGCTGGTTCAATAAATGCTTATTGAAAACGTCCCCATCGTTTATTCTGTATACCTCTCTGAGACTAAGTGAGCAAGATTGACTGAGCGAAAGGTACTGTACTGTTTCCACGATCCCTGAAGGATCAAGGGTTGTCATGTTCGATCATTGCCAGAAACTATTCGCTCCTTGGAAAGGTTAGGGGGCTTATGGTGGCACTGTGGGCTAGCTGGTCTAAAGGCTAACATATCCTTTTTGGGGGGGGGGGATGTCTGGAATCAGTCTGGACACCAATCCCCAAGTTTATGTTATCTAAACACGCAGATCCTATGTATTATTAGGAACTACACAGCAAAATAAGTTATTATATTATCACTGTGTGTAATGGCATTATAGAAAGTGGATGGTACAACTCAAAATAACTTATTGAATGAAATATGGGTTTAAATAATACCTTTTTATCTTACAGAACAGGTACTTGGGTATTTTATAATTAGATTTTTTCTGCAGCACTCCAAGTCAGCACCACCTAAGTAGGTTACATTCCTCTTAAGAGCTTTAATGAAAGCAAAACTTTATGTCAGGAGATTATCTCACTGAAAACTGATTTATATTTTACTGCAAATTAAAACTGAAAAACTAAATTAAAGGTGGATGGACTTCATGTTCAAAATGTTAGGAGTGCTTACTCCTGGCAGCCTTTTACTGAAGGCACACATGTTTGAAAAGTTCTGTGCTGGTTTGACTCAGTGCTACCACAGACTGGGATACCTGAAAGTGAGTCAACGTGTCTTCTGATGGAGAATTTGTATACAGATTATTATAAGGACTATTTATACAGGTATCAAAATAGTATTTTCAATGTCCCCCTCACATGTTCCAAGTACAAAGTATCTGACAACACAAAGTAAATCACTCGGTCTCACTACAGCGTACAGTGGATATATATAATTCTACACTTGTCAACACTAATTTTGAGAGATTGAAATAATGGAAGATTAATCACAGCTTGCTTCTAAAACAAAGGATGAGATTAATTGCACAAATTGAGGATCCAACCTCATGTCAGTAAATGGAGGGTTGGAGAACAAGATCTTGAATGTTCAGAAAGAAGCTCACACAATTAGTGTACAATCGATAGAATATAGCCTAAATGAATAAGTTACTTACCTTCGGTAACGATGTATCTGGTAGAGACATATTCTAGTTGTAGATTCCTTACCTTTGGAATTTCCCCCAGGCGTCAGTCGAATCCGGAGATTTTTCATCAGCAGTACACCTGCGCGTCGGTAGGCGGCGTCGGTCAGCATCGTGTCCGTCGTCGGCATTGTGCATGCCAAAAATGACATCACAGGACCTATATAGATGCCGCCCAGGCACACTGACATCAGTTCTTAACACGACTTTGCACGTCAGAAGCGCAGAGCCATGAAAGACACTGACCACTGGTGCATCAAAACTAGGGCACTTTAGGGGAGTCCCTATCCCTAGACATCAGTTTGCAGAGTGGGTGGGGCAGTAAGGAATCTACAACTAGAATATGTCTCTACCAGATACATCGTTACCAAAGGTAAGTAACTTATTTATCTGATAGAGACTTCTAGTTATAGATTCCTTACCTTTAGAATAGATACCCCAGCAATATCAACCCGGGAGGAGGGTCTGCGAACCAAGATCACACGTGGAAGTCCTGGTAAACCGAACGGGCAAAGTACCCGTCCTACCGGACTTGGCTGTACAGGCAGTAGTGTCTGGTAAACGTGTGCAGGGATGCCCACGTTGCTGCCCGACATATATCCAGAACTGGGACTCTGCGTGTTAACGCAGTGGTTGCTGCTGTTGCTCTAGTAGAGTGAGCACGTAACCCCACAGGAGGTTCCTTCTTTGCCAATGCGTAGCACAATTTAATGCAGAGGACAACCCATCGAGAGATGGTCCTTTTCTGTACTACCTGACCTTTCTTGGCACCCACATAGCCAATGAAGAGTTGATCATCCACCTCGAAGTCTTTGGTACGTTCAAGATAAAAAGACAACAAACGTTTTGGGTCTAGGCAGTGGAGGCTCTCCTCTTCCTTGGAGGGATGAAGGGTGGGTAAAAGGTGGGCAGAGTAATGGATTGTCCTACATGAAAGGGCAGCTTTTGTGCGAGGCACCACTTTATCCGGATGGACAGACAGATAGGGAGGCTTGGAAGACAGAGCCTGGAGCTCGCTAACTCTGCGAGCAGAGGTGATGGCAAATAGGAAAGCAGTCTTAAGGGTTAGAAACTGAGAGGGCAATTATAAAGAGGCTTGAAGGGAGCACACACAAGAAAAGTCAAAAACAGATTTAAATCTCATAGGGGCATTATGAAAGACGGAGGAAAGAAGTGAGTAAGGCTCTTAAGAAACCTATTTACAATGGGAGATTTGAACAAGGAAGGCCGATCTGGAAGTCTCAGAACGGCAGAGATAGCTGAAAGATAACCCTTAAGGGTGCTCAAAGCAGAGCCCTGCTGGGCCAAAGAAAGTATCTACAACAGAACTTCTGAAAGAGGGGCAGAAAGGGAATCAACGGCCTTTGCTGTGAACCATGCCACAAATTTGTTCCATCAACAAGCGTATACCGTTTTGGTGGAGAGACGCCTGGCTGCCAAGATGACATCACATATTTCAGTTGGAAGGTCGAAAGCTGTCAAGTGCCGCCGCTCAATCTCCACCCAAGGAGGTGGAGGCTGGACAGGTTTGGGTGGAGAACCGTCCCCTGCTGCTGCGACAAAAGATCCTCCCGAAGGGGCAGCCTGATTGGAGGATCAATGGCCATGGTCAGAATACCAGACTCTTCATGCCCAATCCGAAGCCACAAGAATGACTTGAGCCCGGTCGTGCTTGATCTTCCTGAGCACTCGGGGCAGAAGTGGTATAGGCAGAAAGGCATAGAGGAGGCCAAAGCTCCACTCGCGACGAAAAGCGTCGCCGAGTGAGACCCGCCTTGGAAACTCCAACGCGCAATACTGCTGACATTGCGTGTTCTCTTCGGAGGCGAACAGATCTAACCAAGGCTCTCGCCACCGCTGATCGAGACCTTGCACCACCTCTGGATGGAGATGCCATTAGTGATCGACCAGGCACTGACGGCTGAGTTCGTCCGCTCTGGCGTTCAGCGAACCCACCAGGTGGTGAACCACCAGGGATATGCCCTGAGGTTCCAGCCATGTCCAGAGGGGGGAGAGCCTCATGACAAAGAGTCCACGACCCCACCCCGCTCTGTTTGTTGCAGTACCACATGGCAGTGGTGTTGTCGGTAAGCACCTGCACCACTTTTCTTTTGAGAGGGGGAAGGAATGCCTGAGTGCCAGTCTGATCACTCAAAGCCCAAAAGGTTGATATGGAGACCGGACTCCAACGGAGACCAGACGCCTCTGATTTCCACCTATCCCAGGTGGCCGCCCCATCCCAGGAGTGAAGCATCTGTCACCACTGTCAGATCTGGTTGGGGAAGGGAGAGGGATCTGCCTCTGACCCAATCTTGGTTCGTTAGCCACCATCGCAGTTGGTGCGCAGTTCCCACCGAGATCTGGAACTTAAGGTCCCACTGCAGAGCTCGCATATGCCATCTGGCATGATCCACCAGCAGGATGCAGGAGGCCATGAGGCCCAGAAGCCTCAGTCATTCTCACCGAAATCCAGGATAGAGGCTGAAACATTGGTATCATAGCCCGAATATCCCGGACTCGCTGCTCGGGAGGATACGCCCGAAACTGCACTGTGTCCAGAATCGCTTCAATGTAAGAGTGCTTCTGAGCAGGAATCAGGTTTGACTTCGGCACGTTGATAGTGAACCCCCAGCAAGCGCAGGAGGTCCGCCGTAGTCTGGAGGTGGGAAACAACAGCCTGGGGTGAGCCCGCCTTTAACAGCCAATCGTCGAGATAGGGGGAAGACTGGTACCCCTGATCTGCGCAGATGAGCTACGACCACCGCCATCACTTTCGTGAACACTCGAGAGGGCACTAGTAAGGCCAAAGGGGAGCACAGTGAACTGAAAGGGCTCGTGGCTCACCGTGAACCGTAAGTAACGTCTGTGGGCAAGCAGGACAGGGCCATGGAAATAAGAATCCTGCGAATCCAACGTTCCCATCCAGTCTCCTAAGTCAAGGGCAGAAAGACCTGGGCCAAAGTGAGCATTTTGAACTTCTCCTTCCGGAGGAAGAAGTTGAGGGTCCAGAGGTCTAGGATAGGATGCAGGAGGTCTAGGATAGGACGCAGGCCGTTGTCCTTTTTGGGCACCACACCCTACTTCTGGCAGAGGGACCCTCTCTATGGCCCCCTTGGCCAAGAGAGCTGCAACTTCCTTGCGGAGAAGTGCCAAATGATCCTCCGACATGCGGTCGTAAAAAAGGTGGAATGGAGGGAGTAGCCGTCTCGAAGGGGAGGGAGTAACCCCTTAGGACTATCTGCAGAGCCCACCTGTCCGACGAAATGGACTGCCAGTGGAGGAAATGATTGCAAATTCTGCCTCCGACTGGTCGATGATGGGCCTGCAACATCAGACTAGTAAGGTTTGCAGGCAGTAGCAGAGGGGGAAAGAGTGGACTTTCCCGCCCGCTGGCTCCCTGACCCACGAGAATGCTGGGTCCCATGTCCGCGGCCACGTCGAGGCTGGACAGCTTGCATGACTCAGTGGCTGGTCTGGACATGCCATGGCTCGGCGCCCCTTCCGTAGCCACGAAAGAGAAGAAAGGCAGACTGAGGTGACCAGAAGGTATCCCTGAGGCCCAAGGATCTGGCCGTAGCTTGAGATTCCTTCAAGCGCTGAATTTGCCTTGTCGCCAAAAAGGTGAGTGCCATCAAAGGGCATGTCCATCAGGGTAGATTGGACACCCCCCAAAGGGTCAGAAGTCCTCAACCAGCCGTAGTGTTGTAATGCTACTGACGAGGCAACCGTTTGGCCCAGTGAGTCGGTGGTGTCCAGTCCACAACGAATGGTGAATTTCACTACGTCTCTCCAGTTCGCAACTAACTGGGAGAGAACGGTCCGGACCTCCTCCGGGCACTGAGGCAGCACCTGCGCAACCATATCCCAGATGGTATGAGAGTATCGGCCCAAGAGGCAATTGGTATTCAACGACCGCAATGCCAAGCTGGAGAAACAAAACATCCTCTTCCCAAGAAGGTCCAGCTTCTTGGATTCCCTATCGGGGGTGCAGAAAGGAATGCGTATTTGAAAGATCAGGCTTGGACAACCAAGCTCTCAGGGGAAGGATGTTGCGTAAGGAACACTGGGTCGTCTGGAACAGGGCAATGGCGGCGGGAAATTGTCCTGTCCACAGGAGCCCCTGTGCTGGGCTTGGACCTAGTGCGCAAAAGGACATCAGTGAGGGCTTCATTAAATGGCAAAAGAGGTTCTAAAGTAGAAGCACCTCTGTCAAGAGGTTAGTCCTGACTGCCACCGAAGGGAGCTCGAGGTAAGGACCTCAGCTGCCCTTCTCACCAACACTGCGTAGGAAGCCCCCCTCCCTCTGTAGCCACGATAGGGGGAGAAAGCGAGCCAGTGTCAGAGGAAGTGTTCAACCCACTGGCCTCACTCAGGTCCATCCGCCAGTCCATGGGGTCTTCAAGCTGGTCGGGTCCAGCTACCCCTCCCAGTCCTCTTCACCACCTCCTGGCACAAAATCAAAACCAGGGATGAACACAGGGACAAAAGTCCCTTCAGGCGTCGGAACCTACGTCGGTCCGGCTCCAGGTCCACGTCGGGGATGAGGATGGGGTCAACACCGACCGGGGGCGGGGTCGACGCCGACCGGAGGCACGGTCGTCATTGGGAGCATTGCCACCTGGATCGCCGTCGGGGTGGAATGACCGAAGTTGGTCTGGATCTACCAACGGATCCACAGGGACCCTCTGGATCCGGGGAAAAAAAGCCGCCGGCGTCGAAGGCCTGGGGACCCCAACCGACTCCGCTGGGCCCAAAGGCGCACCAGCGGAGCTGGGCAACCCAAAGATGAGATGCAGAGCTTCATAAAACGTTCGCAATTGGGCAGGAGAGGCTCTGGCTCCCACAAAAGTGGGGGGAGGCGCGGAGTTGTCTCTGGAAGAGGCTCCGAGGACAGAGGCCTAGAACCACGATGCTCCGTGTCCCGCGTAGCTTCGGCTGACGGACGGGGTGAAGTGGAAGAACGCTTATGCTTCTTCAACTTCTTCTTGTGCTTACCTGAGTGCCCCAACAAATCTGTATGGGACAAGGAGTGGGGGCTCCGCAACTGTTCTCAGGACCTTCCTCTCGATCAAGAACGGGACTTACGCGAAGCTGATCGCCAGGCCTACAACAGCTTTCGGGACCGCTCCCGCAAAGCCTTCAGATTTATGGCTCGGCACTTGGAGCACGACTTCGAGTCGTGGTCACGCTCCAAGCACCAGAGGCACACGAGCTGCGGATCCGTCATGGACATCACCGATGACAGGATCCACAGGGCTTGAAGCGGAACCTACGTTGGGACATCCGTGACGCACCAGGAGTCCAAGACTGAGACAAAAATCTTGACAAAAGTAAAAAAAAAAGGTTAGCCAAAAAACGGCTAAGGGGTAGCTCTCTCCGAATCTGCGCTTAGGCTGGTGCAGAAAAAGAAAGACTGACGTCAGTGTGCCCGGGCGGCATCTATATGGGTCCGGCGACGTAATTTCTGGCACGCACAACGCCGATGATGGACGCGGAGCCGGATGATGCTGCCTACCGACGCGCAGGGGTACTGCTGATGAAAAATTCATTTAATTTCATTTCATCATTTTAACATACTGGAAGGAGTTGATTTCAAAGAGATGTGCTACCCTCGGATTACAATTGTTATGCCAAGAACAGAAGGTTATGCTTATTTGTGATAATTTACACAAAGTATCCTACACCTGATGCTTAGAGAGGAAGATATATCATATAGGTATTACCCTGCTGGCAAAGAGCATCATTTAAAAAGAAAAAAAGATTTGTTAGATCCTCACCGATTTTAGTAGTGACATGCTCCATCATCGGGTCTCATCCTGGTCCCTAAAAACCAGGATGGGCTCAAAGATATTCAAAGGAGCACTTTGAACATTTCTCAACCTGGAGTCTTCAGAAGATAATAAAAATACCTCAAACAACCACGGTATCCCTCTATTAGTAGCTGTTAGGGTATGATTACAATATTTTTCTGTAGAGGGGTAAGGATATAATGGTCCTGGACCATAGTAACTGGTTGACATGTTTCAGCCCCATAATTAAAGGCCACTTGGGTTCAGAGCTTTCATCAGGACACAAAACACTGCCCCGGAGTTCTTTCAAAGATACGTAACATGCAGCACACTCATGCATGCATAATGAGGTATTACTCGCCTAAAACACACTTTATTTACGTCTTGACTCCTATACTGGAAGAGAACAAACAGCAAAATAATGGTTGCAAGAGTGATATCACATCAATGAAGTTTATTCAGCCTCGACATCAAGGGCTGATTGTTATCACAGGACTGTGTTATTTTGAATTGCCTACACACCCATGTGCAGGAGTGATTGGGGGGGCTAGTTGGGGATTATTTAAATGGTCTTATGGTGGGTCACTCCTCATAGCTGCAGAGTAACCTTGTTGATTATCTCTGTAGTCATTTATATCCCATGAAACTCCAATAAAGATCACTTGGATAAAGAAAATCAATTACATTTATTCATAAAATAGTGCTTTTTTAACATTCATCTTGCATCATGCTTAGTGCTTTAATCACACAACTCAGGGCTTCTGGAATCATGCAGTGAAATTTCACTGTTGGAATCATGATAATATGGTCACAAGATCAGTTGTGCCATGCATCAAACGGTGCAGTCGAACAAGTTACTTACCTTCGGTAACGATATATCTGTAAGAAACATAGGTTAGTTATAGATTCCTTACCTTAGAATTACCCCCAGGCGTCAGACTGGATCCGGAAAGTTTTTCGTCAGCAGTACCCCTGCGCGTCGGAAGGTGGCGTCGGTCGACTCGGCGTTCGTCGTTGGCGTCGTGGTCGCCGGGATGACGTCGCAATAGCTACATAGACGCCGCCCTCGCGCGCTGACGTCAGTTCTGTACACGACTTTCCGCGCCAGAAGCACAGAGCCATGCAAGACACTGACCACTGGTGCACAGAACTAGGGCCCTGAAAGGAAGTCCTTAACCCTAGAAGGGAGATCGCAGAACAGGGAGGATGGGTGGGGCGGTAAGGAATCTATAACTAACCTATGTTTCTTACAGATATATTGTTACCGAAGGTAAGTAACTTGTTCATCTGAAAGAAACAGTTAGTTATAGATTCCTTACCTTAGAATAGATACCCCAGCAATACCAACCCCGGAGGTGGGTCTGCAAACTAAGTTCACACCAGAAAGTCCTGGAGAACAGAACGGACAAAGAAGCCGTCTCTCCGGACTTGGCTGTCGAGGCAGTAGTGTTTGGTGAACGTGTGCAGCGATGCCCACGTAGCTGCCTGACAGATGTCATTAAGGGGTACTCCCCGTCCCAAAGCAGTGGTAGCTGCCGTCGCCCTGGTGGAATGGGCGCGCAGCCCCACTGGAGGCTCCTTTGCCAAAGAATAGCAGGCTTTGATGCACAAAACGACGCACCTGGAGATGGTCTGTTTGTGCACGGCCCGACCTTTCTTAGCGCCCACGTAATCAACAAATAGCTGGTCGTCCACCCGGAATTGTTTGGTGCGATCCAAATAGAAAGAAAGCCTCTCTTCCTCTTTCGAAGGATGTGGAGGCGGAAAGAAGGTGGGCAAAGTGATGGTTTGGCCAATGTGGAAAGAAGTAACCACCTTTGGAAGAAAGGAAGGTCTAGTTCTGAGGACGATCTTGTCCGGATGGACAGCCAGAAAGGGAGGCTTGGAAGAAAGAGCTTGTAGCTCACTCACCCTACGCGCAGAGGTGATGGCCACCAGAAAGGCAGTTTTCAAAGTTAGAAGCCTGAGAGGACAGTTATGTAGCGGCTCAAAGGGAGCGCACATAAGATATGCAAGAACTAAGTACAAGTCCCACTGGGGCATTACGAAGGGAACAAGAGGAAAAAGATGAACAATGCCCTTAAGGAAGCGATTTACAACAGGGGACTTGAAAAGAGAAGGCTGATCAGGAAGCCTAAGAAAGGCTGAAATGGCCGAGGGGTAGACCTTTAGAGTGCCCAGAGCAGAGCCCTGCTGGGCCAAAGAAAGGAGGAACAAGAGAACCTCAGAAAGAGGGGCAGAAAGGGGATCCACAGCCTTTGCTGTGCACCATGCCACAAATGTGTCCCATCTGCAGGCGTATACCGTCTTAGTGGAGGGACGCCTGGCTGCCAAGATAACGTCACAGACTTCGGGAGGCAGGTCAAACGACATCAACTGCCGCCGCTCAATCTCCACGCAAGGAGGTGGAGGCTGGACAGGTTCGGGTGGAGGACCGTCCCCTGCTGCTGCGACAGAAGATCCTCCCGAAGAGGCAGTCTGATCGGAGGATCGATGGCCATGTGTAACAGCTCTGGATACCAGACTCTTCGTGCCCAATCCGGAGCCACAAGAATGACTTGGGCCCGGTCGCGCCTGATCTTCTTCAGCACTCTGGGCAGAAGTGGTATAGGAGGAAAGGCGTATAGAAGACCGCAACTCCACTCGCGACGAAAAGCGTTGCCTAGCGAGTGCCGCCTTGGAAATTCCAACACGCAGAATTGCTGACATTGCGCGTTCTCTTCGGTGGCGAACAGATCTAACCAAGTCTCTCCCCACTGCTGAAAGAGACCTTGCACCACCTCCGAGTGAAGACGCCATTCGTGATCCATCATGCACTTGCGGCTGAGTTTGTCTGCCCTGGCGTTCAGTGAACCTGCCAGGTGTTGAACCACCAGGGATATGCCCTGATGTTCCAGCCATGTCCAGAGGCAGAGGGCCTCCTGACATTGGGTCCATGACCCCACCCCGCCTTGTTTGTTGCAGTAGCACATGGCGGTGGTGTTGTCCGTGAACACCTGCACTACTCTTCCCCGGACAGAGGGAAGGAATGCTTGGAGTGCAAGACGAATCGCCCGAAGCTCCAGAAGGTTGATGTGGAGCCCGGACTCCACCGGAGACCAGAGGCCTCTGATCTCCGCCTCCCCCATGTGGCCGCCCCATCCCAGAAGTGATGCATCGGTCACCACTGTGAACTCTTGTTGGGGAAGGGAGAGGGATCTGCCGTCGACCCAATCCTGGCTCGTTAGCCACCACTGCAACTGGTGTGCAGAGCCCTCCGAGATCTGGACGCAATCGGACAGGTTCCCCTGATGTTGTGCCCACTGGAACTTCAGGTCCCACTGCAGAGCCCGCATATGCCATCTGGCATGGTCCACCAGCAGGATGCAGGAGGCCATCAGGCCCAGGAGGGTCATCCTGACCGAAACCCGGGATAGAGGCGGAAAGATCAGAATCATAGCCCGAATATCCCGGACTCGCTTTTCGGGAGGATAGACCCGAAACTGCGTCGTGTCCAGAACCGCTCTGATGAAAAGGAGCTTCTGAGAGGGAGTCAGGTGCGACTTCAGCAAGTTGATGGAGAACCCCAGCGAATGCAGGAGGTCGGTCGTAGTTTGAAGGTGGCACGAGCCCGCCTGGGGCGAGCCCGCCTTCAACAGCCAGTCATCGAGATAGGGGAAGACTGAAACCCCTGATCTGCGCAGATGAGCTGCGACCACCGCCATCACTTTCGTGAACACCCGAGGGGAGCTTGTAAGGCCAAAGGGGAGCACAGTAAACTGAAAGTGCTCGTGGCCTACCGTGAACCGCAGGTAACGCCAGTGGGCCGGCAGGACGGGGATGTGAAAGTAAGCGTCCTGCAAGTCCAGCGCTACCATCCAGTCTCCAGGGTCGAGGGCAGACAAGACCTGAGCGAGCGTCAACCTTTTGAACTTCTCCTTCCGGAGGAAGCGCTTGACGTTCCTGAGATCCAAGATAGGACGCAGGCCTTTGTCCTTCTTTGGCACCAGAAAGTAGTGGGAATAACAACCACGACCTACTTCTGGGACAGGAACGCGCTCGATGGCTCCCTTGGCCAAGAGTGCCAAAACTTCCTGTTGGAGAAGGGCCAGATGATCCTCCAACAAGCGAGGTGGCATGTATGGATGGGTAGTCTCGAAGAGGAGGGAGTAGCCCCTTCGGACTATTTGCAGAACCCACCTGTCCGACGTGATGGTGTGCCAGTGGGGGAGGTGATGGTGAATCCTTCCGCCCACTGGCGTTTGGTGGCTCTGAAAGGTCGGACTAGGAGGGTTTGGAGGCTGCTGCAGAGGGGGCTGTGGTGGACTGGCCCGCCCGCTGGCGCCCAGAACCACGGCGCTGGTTCCCACATCCCCGGCAGCGCAGAGGCTGAACAGCTTGCGCCGGCCTGTGGCTCTGGGCGGGACGTGGCAGGGCACCCCTTCCATAGCCACGAAAGGCAGACTGCGCAGGGTGGGTGGTAGAGAGGCCCAAGGACCTGGCCGTAGCCCGAGAGTCCTTAAAACGCTCTAGCGCACTGTGTCTTGTCGCCGAAAAGGCGGCGGCCATCAAAGGGCATGTTCATAAGGGTGGATTGGGCATCCCCTGAAAAACCAGTCGACCTCAACCAGGCGTAGCGTCGAAGGGCTACCGACGTGGAAATCGTCCTGCCTAGTGAGTCGGCGGTATCCAGCCCACAGCGGATGGTAAACTTCGCTGCGTCTCTCCCTTCAGCAACTGCTCGAGAGAGCACGGCCCGGGCCTCCTCCCGGCACTGAGGCAGCACTTGCGCAACCGTATCCCACACGGAGTGGGTATAACGGCCCAACAGACATGCGGTGTTTACCGACCGCAGTCCCAAGCTGGAGGAAGAAAACATCTTCTTCCCAAGATGGTCCAGCTTTTTGGATTCCCTATCAGGTGGAGCATTAGGGAATGCGCCCTTGGAGGTCGAGGCTTGGACCACCAAGCTCTCAGGGGTGGGGTGTTGGGAGTGGAAAGTGGGGTCGCCCGGGGCCGGGCGGTGGCGTCGGGCAATCATCCTGTCCACAGGAGCCCCTGTGTTGGGCCTAGACCATGTGCCCAAAAGGATGTCCGTTAGGGCTTCATTAAACGGCAGCAGGGGCTCCGAAGAGCTCGCTGCCGGTTGAAGCACCTCTGTCAGGAGGTTAGTCCTGACTGCCACAGTAGGTAGCTCGAGGTTGAGAGCCTCGGCCGCCCTACGCAACACCACTGCGTACGACGCTCCCTCCTCCGTAGCCACGGTAGGAGGAGACAACATGCCAAGTTCTGGTGAGGTACTCAGACCACTCGCTTCCCCCAGTTCCTCTCTCCAGTCCGGTGCATAACCTAACTGGTCGGTTAAAGGGTCCCCAGACCCCTCCCAGTCCTCCTCACCCTCCTCTGGCTGCCAATCTGGTATCAAAGAGCCAGGGTAGAACAGGGGCACAAAAGTACCCGTCGGCGCCATACCGGCGTCGGTCCGGCTCCGTGTCTATCTCGAGGTGGAGGCCGGGGTCGACGTCGGCGGGGGATACAGCCGACGCCGGCTGCGGACGTGGTGCCGGTGGAAGCGGCACCGGTGGAGGTGTAACTAGGTCGACCGGCGCCGATCTTGATCCAGGCCTGGATCCAAGGGGACCCTGCGGTGCCGAGGCCGAAGCCGCCGGCGTCGAAGGCCCAGGGCCCCAACCGAGTCCGCGGGGCCCGAAGGCACGCCGGCGGAGTAGGGCTGCCCAAAGATGGCGTGCATCGCTCCGTAAAACTGACAAAGCTGGGCAGGGGTCGCTCCAGGCCCCGGGAAGGGGGGGAAACCCAAAGCCCAACCTTCGGGCTCCGCACGCGGAGCCGCGGGAGGGGCACCACCCGCATCCCTCGCTGCGTCGGCCGACGGACGGGGAGAAAGTCGAAGAGCGACGATGCTTCTTCGACTTCTTCTTGTGCTTCGACTTACCTGACCCCGAGTGTGAAGACTTCGATGAAGAATGGTGATGGCTCCACGACCGGTCCCTCAACCTCCTACGCCACTGGGACCTCGACCGGCACGGAGCCGACTGCCGGGCCTCGAGAAGCTTTCGGGACCGCTCCTGCAAAGACTTCGGATTCATGGTCCGGCAGTCGGCTACAGGAACCGCAAGCCTTGAAGCCGGGCAACCCTGTTGCACCAGGAGTCGATGGACTCAAAAAACGAAGTCGACAAAAGTCGAGAAAAAGTCAGTCAAAAAATGACTGGGGGAACCGCTCTCTCCGGATCTGCGCTTGCTGGTGCGGAAAAAGAAAGAACTGACGTCAGCGCGCGAGGGCGGCGTCTATGTAGCTACCACAACGTCATCCCGGCGACCACGACGCCAACGACGAACGCGGAGTCGACCGACGCCACCTTCCGACGCGCAGGGGTACTGCTGAAGAAAAACTTTCCGGATCCAGTCTGACGCCTGGCGGTAATTCTAAGGTAAGGAATCTATAACTAACTTTCTTTCAGATACTCAATGCACAGCAAGCAATAGGTGGAGTGATCACTCAATACACTGCAATTGTAGGTAGTGAGGCTGAAGTGCACATTTACAAGCAAGGACTTGCCCAGCTAGGGAATCCTTTATAGCCATATGGTAGGAGAGGGGGGGGTGGGAGCACACACTGCAATCATCGAAAGTCAGAATATCACACAGGGTAGTGAAGGGGGAGACCCCTGTACGTTAGAAACAACACATGGTAAAAAGGAGAAATAGGTAGAGCAGTGCCAGCCATCTCAGGTTACTTTTAACAGAGGAAATTTAAGCCTGGAGAGATACATCATACAAACTTAAGACTACCGTGAAGCATGTTTAGATTTACTGAGGGATGAAAGAACCTATAAAGTACTCCAGGCAGATCCAACTAAACACCTACAAGGAGCAATAGCAACTTTGGTCAAAGAAGTGAAGGAAGAAGGTTTAATTGTATGCAAAGAAGCTGATTTTTTAACTACAACTAAACCAAGGATTCCATATTTCTACACACTGCCAAAAATCAAATCCATAAACAAAGGATTCCCCTTCCTGGCCGCCCCACAGTCTAAGCAATAGGTTTGGTCCTGGAACCTTAATCACAATTTGCAGACTGGTTCTTAAGACCCATAGTCACAAATTAAATCCTGTGTTAAGGATATGAAATGCCTGCTAAACATCTTAGCCGAACTAGACTACGACCCGAACACAGAAATGATGCTAGGTCTGGATGTCAAGGCATTGTATACTAGCATCCCCCAGGAGCAAACCCTGAGAGTTACTGAGGACCTCCTGAGGGAGAGCGAATAGTGTTACAATGCCCCCATCAATTGGATCTTGCAATTGGCAAGGTTGGCCCCGACGAAGAATTATTCTAGATCTATTTAAATCACCACAGCACATCTATGGGAACCAATTTTTCTCCCAGAGTAGCCTGCCTGTATGTATATCGGTTTGAGGAAGAGCACATTTGGACGAACAACCCTTTTGGACAGGAATTATGGCTTTGGCGTCGTTACATAGATGACATTTTCATCATTTGGCCCGGAAATTAAGAAAAAGTCACCCAATTCTTAGAATGGTTTACCAACCTGAATAGGTTCCTGAGATTCACTATGACTCGAGATGGGAATGAAGTATCCTTCTTAGAAGTAAGCATCCAAGGCTAAAAATGGCAAACTTTCAACAAAACTTTACACCTAGCCAATTAACAAGAATAGCCTCTTGCACTTCAACAGTGCACATCCCCAAGGCTAAAAATGGCAAACTTTCAACAAAACTTTACACCTAGCCAATTAACAAGAATAGCCTCTTGCACTTCAACAGTGCACATCCTCACGCCCTTGGGGAAACCTCCCAATCTGACAATTCCAGCAGATCAGAAGAAACTGCTCAGAGATTCAAGATCACAGGGCAGAAGAAAAAGACACAGACAAACTGTTAGAGAGAGAATACCCATTATGCATCAACGAGAAGGCCAAGAAATGAGCAGGGAACAACCAGAGAGAGACCTTACTATTGGACAGTAAAAAAGAGGAAAGGAAGGGTCTCATATGCATAAGCACATACAGCACTGTGTCTAATCTAGTAAAGAATGTGATCATGAAACAATGGTGATTTCTAGCCCGCAACAAGTTTTCCTTTAAAAAACTACTTTTCTCTTTCAAAGAAATAGGAGTCTCAGGGCATCCTTGTCCATACCAGACCTACAAAAATATTTTTACAGAGCCAAAACACCCTATGAGACCTTTCTAGGGTTGCAGGCCATTACACATGCAGGCAGTGCTTGGTATGCCCCCTGACAGGCCAAACAACGATTTTAGATTTAGGTCTACCGACATCCTGAGAACAACAGAACTACACAAATTGCAATTCTAACAATGTGGTTTATCTGACTGAGTGCCCACACAAGCCACGCTATATAGGGATGACCTCGAGAAAAACAAAAGCAGGGTCAGCGAACATGGCTGTAATGTTCGCTGCAAGACATCCTTGAATAAACTGACAGCACATTTTATAGAGAAAGGGCATAAAGAGACAGACATATACTGGACTATCATAGAAAAAAAAAGTTGCTCGGAAGAGAAGTATGGGTGTACAGACTGGGGACCCACATACATGGCCTAAATTACGAGATCCCTTCGAACCAACATAACTCTGTCTCATAAGATGTTAACAACATCATGTTACACCTCACATTGTACTAATGTAGTCTTTTGAACACCAAGCCCCTCTACCATTTAAAACAGGACTCAACAGTAGCATACAGTATGACTAGGATTCCATTTCTCCTTATACAACAATAACCTTACACTACTTAACTGATATGACTGATAGTGTCAAGGAACCCCACACCCTCTTCCCGGCATTTGCACTAATTTAGATTACACTCACAAGCTCTTGACAACCTTTACAGCATTGACTTTTATTATAGGCAGCATTAAACTTACATAGTTAATTATGCCTTTTTTTTGCACATACAACCAAAGTCTATATTCACCATGAGCCCAATGTATAATGCAGTGCATGAGATCTTAACAATCTTAAGGGCCATGATATCACCACCCCTGTAAATGATGTGCAGCCTTAAACATTTATACTTAGTCCTGGCAGTGATGGGGATTTCCTTAGCCTGAATATCAGTGTTTCTAATTAACCACATTCTCCATCATTAACATGACTGACCTGGGTGAATACCAAAATATATACAACTTCCATGAGCCCTTAGCATTTGTTAAGGATAGGACACTGCTGCTTGCTATTATCACCTTTTATCTTCATTGTTTACTTTTATCATTCAATTTTGAGTGCTATATACAAAAAGCAAGTGTCTTGGTGGTGACGGGTAACTTCGCCTTGTCCTCCCTCCTATAAACATGAGAATGAGTGCCGGGAACTACATTTTCTAAGATCCCTGACCCGCACACGGGTTTTCAATGTCATTACATCACCGCAAATGTGCACAGGGCCTGAGCAAGCGACTAGTGAAGCACACAAATACCAGGATCGGACCTTCGGTTAGGTGAGGAGCAGGTTGGAGAGCGGGGCTGAAAGTAGGTTCACTTTTGGCATGTTAGTGGTATTTCTTCAGGTTTACATTTCCTAGGCTTAACTGAGATGGCCGGCACTGCTCTAATCATTTCTCTTTTTTACCATGTGTTGTTCCTAAAGTATGGGTTTTTCCCCCCCTCCCTCCGTGTGATAGCCTGACTTTTGATGATTGTAGTGTGTGACTACAGGGGCATCCCCTTACCCCCATCCTCCCATGTGGCCATAAAGGATTCCCTAGTTGGGTAAGTGCTTGCTTGTAAAGGTGCACTTCACCCTCATTACCTACAATTTGGAGTGCATTGAATGATCACTCCACCTATGGTTTGCTGTGCTTTGAGTAACCACACCGTTTGATGCATGGCACATCTGATCCTGTGACCATATTATTATGATTCCCGCAGTGAAATGTCACTGCATGAGTGCATACAGACCAGAGTTGTGTGATTAAAGCCCTAAACACGATGCAGCAAGAATGTTACAACTAAGCGCTCTTTTATGGATGAACTTCATTGATGTAATATTATTCTGGCCATTATTGTGCTATTTGTTCTCTTCCAGCATTGGAGTAAAGATACAAATACAGCATATTTTGGGCGAGTAATACCTCAATATGCATGCATATATGATTTGCTTATTATGGATGTTTGAAACAACTCTGGGGCAGTATTTTGTGTCCTGATGAAACCCATGGACCCAATTGGCCTTTAACTATAGTGCTGAAACATGTCGGCCACTTACTATGGTTATAGGACCATTATATCCTTGCCCCCCCTACAGAAAATCTTTTAATCATACCCAAACAACTATTAATAAAGAAATACCTTGGTTGTTTTGGTATTTTTATTATCTTCTGAAGATCTTGGAATGGAATGAGAAATATTCAAAGTGGTCCATGGAATACAGTTGAACCCATCCTGATTTTTAAGGTACAGGATGAGACCTGATGATGAAGCATGCCACTACAAAACTCTGAGGGTTTAACAAAGAAACACCATTTTTTTTCTTTGCCAGCAGAGTGATAACTAGAGGATATATCTTCTTTCTTATAGCAAATGAATCAGGTTTGGGTTACGTTGTGTAAATTAGTGTGACTACGGTTCTTACAATATCACCATTCGGGTTTTTGTTTTGTAAAGTATGCTTTTTTTTTTTTTTGCCCTTTCTCATGCCATGGCACAAAAACCTTCTGTTATCGCCTCACCACTAAGTTTGAATTTTTCAGTTGTGTCTTGGGAAGAAGCAAGAAGGAATGTTTGAGTATATTATTTGATTGCAATTTTATTTTTATTTTCATTTTATACAGGATTAATCATATAACATTCAGAAAGACATTGGTGCTTGGAAGAATTCTGAACTTGAGAGATATTGTCTACCACAAAATACACATAAAACATAGT
This sequence comes from Calotriton arnoldi, assembly GCA_963921515.1. NCBI lineage: Eukaryota > Metazoa > Chordata > Amphibia > Caudata > Salamandridae > Calotriton > Calotriton arnoldi. Next base: position 164,101 of record CAWUFW010007542.1, on the reverse strand, counting down.
ACAGAGCAAAACTGAATTATTTTAATGTCATAAGTTTAGTTAATTTTGATTAAAAACAACCATAAAAGCATAGCAAATGTACATAGCAACAATACAACATAAAACAAAGAACAAAAGACACAGAAACAAATTCATGAATGCATAAAACAAACCTGAGACAGCAGATCTACAGGTCTTCCAAAATATGTCTCCTCTCTAGAAACCTTTATTCTAACCCACAATCAAGGTTCGAATTTTTCCAGGGGATGACAAATAGCTGAGGGAACCCTATTTCAGATCGGACTTTCTTGATAGAACACAGCCATGCATCTTTATAGTGGCATCCAAACAAACAGTCTAGAATAACCACTCAGGTCTGGTTTGACCCAAAGAAAAATCCACAAATGTACTGGCGCCAGTTTAATTTGGTTTTCCAAGTAACTTAATTCCAGTTCCTTGTGACAACAGAAATAAGAGGAACCTTGGGACATGCTCAAAAATAGCCTGCAAAATCTGTTTTTCTCTACTTGCAGGCTGGACACATCAATATTACCCCAAACACCCGAGCCATAAGTAGCAACAGAGTTACATTTGCTAATAAACATAGTCTTCATATATTGCAGGAGCTTGTTCCCTATATGTGAAGCACAATTAAAGACAGGCTCAAGGACTGAATAAACGTGAGCGTCCAAGTTTGCAAAAGGTGTGCCCATCTGTTAGCATTGTCAAGAAAAGGTAGGAGGAACTTTTTTCAAAATCTGGCCTTCAATGAAGAAAAGTCCAGCTGATTAAACGTGCATGAATAAAAACATAAATAGGTACTTCCCATAATCAAACTACTTCCTCAACACAAACTACTGTACTTTTCACTGCCATTAAAAAAGGAAGTAGCTATGTATTTGTGATACTGGGCTACTCACCTAGCACCTCCACAATATCCTAAGAGTTATCCAGAAATAAAGGGACAAACTCCATTGCCCTTAACTGCATTGCCTGTCTCCTTTCCACACACATTCCTTTGTCCCAGAGAAGTATGCCAACCCATTGCTTCCCGCTGCCTGCCAATGGATTCCTATCCACTCGCAAAGGGCAGTGATGTTGGCATTGTCAAAATGACAAACTGCTACTGGCCAAATGAAAACGCCCAATAGAAGTAAGCCTTTCACAAACGAAGTCACATGTATTGTATATGTTTTTAAACAAAAACAAAATGTCAGGACTATGGAAATTTTACCTCTGTCACCAAGGTTGCGGAAAAAGGTTGGTCCTGGTTTAGTCTTTGCCGCCTTCGCCAAAATAGCATCTAAATCCTTAAAACAAATTTAAATAAAATATATTTTACCATCAAATCTGTTTGGCAACAATCACTATGATAAGCTGAGCAGCAATAAAGATGTTTACTTTGGTCAAACGTTTTCTATGGAAAATATTTTGCCATTTGCTGCACTCTTTTAAAATGATATTTACCTTCCAATTTACAGCGTGATGCTTTGGAACTACTGGTGAAGCCAGGTGTGGTCAGAAGATGCAAGGGAAACAAAAACACAGAGGAAGAGTATTCTTCATGAATAACCTTCGGCACAGTTATCATATGAATTTCCCAGAGAATATAAGATTGCGATCATTGTGGTATGTCTTATGTAGACATCAGATGATCACTATAATGTGTTTAAAACAATTGGCAGATCAAATGTTGCGGGTATGCAGAGCATGTCCCATTTCTCAAGAATGTCAGTCATTACTTTATTACTTTGCAGGTGGTTATATTGGGAGTCATCACATGTTTCTACATGGAAAGTGCCTTTACATTGCATGGTTTTACACTGAAATGCTTTGCCCTTCAGAATTTAATTTTATATATATATATATATACATACATACATATATATATATTTTCTCCAATTACGCCAAAGCAATAAGGATCGCACTCACTCTGGGTCAGTTTTCATTGCGCTTTTAATGAAAGGTTTGTTTTTGCCAAGCCCTACGCGTTTCGGTCCTAACGCCCTAGGACCGAAACGCGTAGGCTTGGCAAAAACAAACTCTCATTAAAAGCGCAATGAAAACTGACCCAGAGTGAGTGCGATCCTTATTGCTGGCGAAATTGGAGAAATTGTTACCGGCGTGGCCCTGCCGGAGGAGAAACGCACCGCCCCCCCATCCCTTATGAGCGCCGGCGTCCACAATCTTGGGCTACAAGGAGGAACACATATATATATATATATATTCACTGAAAAAAACAAAGGTTACAGGGACGTTATAGTTAGGAAATGGAATTTAAAAAAACTTCGAATTTCAATTAAAATACCAAAGGTTACAGGGACGTTATAGTTATGTCATTTAGTGATGTCATTTGAGATGTCATCAGTGATGTCACTGATCATGTCATGAGTGATGTAATATGTGTTGTCATAAGCAGTGCATTGCGGGGGCGCGAGTTATAGTTGGTTCAGCTAACTATAACTGCTGAATTTCTCTCGTTTTGTATGAGTGAAATGTCAGCCTAACTATAACGTCCCTGTAACCTTTGATTTTTTCAGTAAATTTCTAAGGTTTTTTAAAATCTATTTCCTAACTATAATTTCCCTGTAACCTTTGTTTTTTAAGTGAATTTCAGCAACCACCACATTAAAAACTTATAACTGCAAAATGGATTATAACAAACACACTAAACGCATTACTATCTAAATGACTCTAAATTAGCATGTATAACTCCCTTAATATCTCTATAACACAGTGTATAACTCTTTAGTGGAATCTGTGACTGCATGCATTATTGTATCAGTAAGTCCCTCATTCACTGTATAAGTATTTGAGTGGATCTGTGAGACAGGGCATCAGTCTATCAATGGTTCTGTAACAAACTGTGTGACAGTCTCAGTGCATTAATGCTGGGTGCATCAGTGTCTGAATGGATCTGTGATTTGGGTGCATGAGTCTCAGTCGACCTGTGAGTAGGCGCACAAGTGCCTTTGTGCATTTGAAAGTAAGTATATGACTGTCTAACTGGATCTGTGAGTGGATACATAAGTGACTTAGTGCATGTTTTAGTGGGTGATTGGGTGGGTGGGTGTTTGAGTTTCTGAGTGGGTCTGTGAATCGGTGCGTGGATCTCTGAGTGTGTTTGTGAGTCTCTGGGTGTATGAATGAGTGGATGCATAAGTCTGAGTGGTTCTCTGAGTGGGTGTGTGAGTGACTGTATGTGTGAGTAAATGTTTAAGTGGGCCTGTGAGTGGGTATATGAATGTCTGAGTGAATCTGTGAGTGGGTGTGCGAGTTTCTCAATGGGTCTGTGAGTGAGAGCCTGAGTCTCTGAGTGGGTGACTGAACAGGAACATGCATGAGTGTCTGAAAGGGTCTGTGACTGGGAGGGTGAGTGTCTGGGTGGGTCTCTGAGTGGATGCGCAAGTCTTTCAGTGGGTGAGTGAGTGGGTGTGTGAGTCTCAGTGTATGCGTGAGTGACTGAGTGCATAACTCTCTGACAGGATCTGTGACAGAGTGTGTGAGTGACTAAATGGGTGTCTGAGTGGGTGTATGAGTTTCTTAGTGGATAAATGAGTGGGTGTGCGAGTGCCTCAGTGGGTGTGTGCGTCTCTCGGTGGGTCCGTGAGTACATATGTGCATGTGTGAGTGGGTCTGTAAGTGGGTGCGTGAGTATCTGAGTGGGTCTGTGAGTGGGTACATGACTGCCCAGGTGGGTCTGTGAGTGGGTGTAAGAGTCTAAGTGGGTATGACTGTGCGCATGAGCCTATGAGTGGGTCTCTAAGTAGGTGCATGAGTCTCTGAGTAGGTTTGCACATGGGTGCGTCACTCTCCGAGTGAGTCTGTAAGTGGGTGCGTGAGTACCTGAAAGGGTATGTGAGTGGGTGCATGAGTATCTGAGTGGGTATGTGAATGGATGTAGAAGTGTGAGTAGGTATGTGAATGGATGTATAAGTGTGAGTAGGTATGTGAATGGGTGTATAAGTGTCTGAGTGAGTTTGTGAGTGCATACAATGAGTCTGTGACATTGACCGGCGAGTGTGTACAAATATATATTTTTTATATTTTAATCAATATTCGCGATGTCCCAGCTATGGTACAAGGGGGCTGCGCTGGCAGTCGCTGCGTCATCACAAATATCGAGCGCAATCAAAAAAATCCATTTTGGACACACAACTTGTGTCACTAATACCTCAATTTCTCAAACATGGGGTTAGAGTATCTTCACCCTGACCCCTTATCTTAGCTTTCACAGAAATTTTCAGCCCGGGGGCCATTTCCCGATTGATAAAATGGTGGGCACAACTTTCTGTTCAGGTTTCATCTAGCCAATCACAGCATTCTCGTTGGTGCGCTTTCGAGGTTTACCTCAAACACATCGTGATTTCACAGCGAAACCGCAGCAACTTTCTGTTCAGATTGCGTCCAGCCAATCAGAACATCCCTGCTGGCGCGTGCTTTCACGATTTACCTCGAACACGTCGCGATTTAACCGCGATCCCTGTGAAACTGTCACGAAATATCCACGGCCAGAGATATCACTATATTGTTCGGTTTTAATTTCACTATTACCTATTGTACTTATTTGCACCAAATAACAAAAAGCACAACCTGCGAAACATCTACCTTTCTGCCAAATTTGGTGTAATTCTGTCCATCGATTCGGGCTGTAGGATCGACAATGCGGTCCTATGGAACTTAACATTACAAACTCACCTTTATTTCGCACCCCTATTTCTCGAGCGCCACTGCACGGATGACCCACAAACTTTCCGTGCCACACAGAACCTACTGTGACACTTTTTGGGAAAATTTCATGCAGATTGGTCAAATGGCGCCTGGTGGTATGGGGATGAGGTCCCCTTGCCTCCTGAGGGCCTCAGGACTAAAGTCTTCCCCCAACCAGTAGTGCACCAGGAGGCACGTTTGCAGAGTGGATGATAAAGGGGGCGTGGCCTCCGAAGACCTCTCAGTAATCCCGCTGTGTGGGCCTTACTGGCGGTAACAGGAGGCCTCGTTAGCCCCCTTGGATCCTCTGGAGCCAAGGGGACTTCATTCCCCAACCATCAGTGTGCCAGGAGGTGCATTTGCAGAGTGGTGGAAAAAGGGGGCGTGGCCTCCGAAGACCTCTGAGCAATTGCGCTGTGTGGGACTTATTGGAGATATATATATATATATATACATATACACACATATATATATTTGGACAATGATGGTTAATTAATAAACACCTTGCCACTTCAACTGCTGTGGAGTCTGTGTCCTTGTGTAGTGCCGGTGTGACTGGACACTCTTGGATTTTCATGTGGATATATATATATATATATATATATATATATATATATATATATATATATATATATATATATATATATAAATACACATATTACCTACTGGCAGTTGCCAGTAGGTAGTTCTAGTTAGGACCATGCTTCCATAGTAAAAGCATTTTTTGACTTGCCTATATCTTTGGCGCCGGTTGATAAATCCTCACAAAATTTGCCCAAAAAAGCATGCCAGTGATTCCTGTTCATAGAAAGTTTCGGGGCAATCTGTCAAGCGTGGGCTGAGAAAAAGAGAGGGTCAAAAAAAGTGTTTTCCCATGTTATTTCCCAGAGGGATTTTGAACATGACTACAGCCCAAACCACTGGACAGAATTGCACCAAATTTGTAAAAAAAAAAAAAGCTAGCTCTTGGTCCAGAAAGAGTGCTTTTTGTTTTTTGGTGTAAATTCATTCAATAGTTTTAGAGTTATTGGAAGAAATTAAAAAGTATATATATGGACACAGATCCTCCTCAGATTGATGAATCCACACGAAAACAGCAATGCCGTAATTGGCTGGTCACAACCTGAGAGGAAAGTTGCAGCCGCCCTTTTGTTCATTGGGACTCTGTTCCCTGTGGGGGATAATAAAGTTTAAAAAGTGATAGAAGTGATAGAAGGGGTCAGGGTAGAGTTACCCTGACTCCATAGGACTAATGGAGGGATCGGTGAGGGACCACTTATGGGCAAGAAATTGATCAAAAACCTTTTTTCGTTACCACGTGTGAAGTTGCGTATCCTCCCCGGATCCTCCTTGGATCCTCCCAGATCTTCCTGGATTCAGGGACAATCCAGGGATACAGTCCCCAATTAAAAAAACATACACTCAATCACAGATCCAAATACCTACTCATACACTTTCTCACCCACCCACTTACACACCAACTCACACACCCATACAGCAACTGACACACCCACTTACATACCCACAAAACAACTGACACACCCACTCACAATCACTCACACAGCCACTCAATCACCCGCTCAGATGCTCACACAACCACTTACACACCCACAAACCCACTCACACACACCCATGAAGCCACTCACAGACCCTCTAACCAACTCACTCACCCACTCACAGACGCACACAGCTTTCATACATCTACTTGCACACCCACACACCCACTCACACAGCCACTCAAACACCCATACAACCACTAACACACCCACTCCCGGACCCATTAAACCACACCCACCAACACAGCCACTCCCACACCTACTCACACACTCACACAGCCAGTCACACACACACCCACCACACACCCACTCACACACCCCCTCACAAACTTCCTCACACACCCAGGTTGCAGGGATTTTATAGTTAGGAAATAGCATTAAAAAACCTTAGAAATTCACTGAAAAAAACAAAGGTTAAAGGGACGTTGTAGTTAGGCTCAGATTTCGCTCGTACAAAACCATTGAAATATTGAAATTCAGCAGTTCTAGTTAGAGTTATCTCAAGTAACTATAACTCGTGTCCTAAGCTAACTATAACTCTCGCCCTCGCCATGCACTGCTATTTAACTCACATATTTTAACTGTCATGACATCTTCAATGACAACCTTGATAATATCACTGCAACATTATTGGTATGAAAACCGTGCATGGCGGGGGCACCAGATTATAGTTACCTTAGGGCACAAGTTAGTTACTTGAGATAATTCTAACTATAACTGCTGAATTTCACTAGTTTTGTACGATTGAAATCTCAGCCTAACTAGAACGTCCCTGTAACCTTTGTTTTTTTCAATATATATATATATTTATATATATGGGATTTAAAATCAATTCTAAATTAACATACATTTTAAAGTATTTTAATAAACTATATTTAATTTAATATTTTTGAATTACAAAAATATTAATGATTTAGGTTACTTAATGCAATTAATTAAATGTAACTTATTTGTTATTATAAATTCATTTTATATCACCCACCCTGCACATTGAAATTCCTTTATTACCACCTGGCACTAACCAACCCTGAATCCTTAAAACCCATTACTACTCATATACACTACCCATCCATGAACCCTAAAAACTTGTTGCGACTCTTGTACACTATCTAAACCCTAAAAACCCCTTACTACCCCATAGAAGGAACCCACCCCTGAACACTGAAACCTCCTTATCAATACTAGAAGCTAGCCATCCAAAGCCCATAAAAAAACCATACCACCTTTAAAAACAACCCATTTCTGGACCACAAAATCCCCTTGCCCCCCTTAAAAGCCACCACTTAATTCTTTTTTAGAACCATATACTTATACATCACATTAAATATATTTGAAATAATATTCGTATTTAATGAAATCTAATATTCCTTTTGTTTACCTTATATATTATTAAATTCCTTAAATTCTTTTTAATCAAATATATATATATATATATACAACTGCCATCGTATATTAAAGATACGGGAGACTTTTTAATGAAACTACAGGACATAACATGGAGTGATGAATACATCTTGATCACGCTAGACATTACTTCTCTATACGAGCATAGATCATCTAATGGGTCTAAATGCAGTACAACATTTCTTAAACACTCGTCCAATAGGATTGTTAAAACATAAAAAGATGTTGTTGGAATTAATAACATGGTATTTATATAACAACTTTTTTCTATTTGGAAAAGAAATGTTTAGACAGGTAAGAGGAGTGGCGACGGGGGCCTGCTTCTCCCCCAGTTATGCATGCTTGCATGTAGGTTGATGGGAGGAGCAGGTCCTCAGAAGGGAACACTCTGACTTGGTTGAGAGGCATATTGTACAATGGATGAGGTTCATTGACAATATTTTTGTAGTGTGGCATGGCAATATAGAAAGCGCGAGTAGCTTTGTAAAAACAATTAATGTAAATGAATTTAACTTAGAATTCACTGCCCACATTGATGAATATTCTGTGGATTTTCTAGATGTAACAGTTTATAAAGAACAACACAAACTGGGAACATTACATCGTAAAATCACTGCAGGAAACAACGCTTCATGCGAAAAGTTTCCACCCAAAGCATCTCATTAACAGTATACCTTATGGTGAACTATTAAGACTAAGGAGAATATGCAGCACAGAAAATGACTTAGCGAAATGCCAACAGGAAATGGTCACTAGATTCTCATAGAGAGGATACAGCAAACCCACACTCAACCAGGCCATAGCCAAACCTGATGCAAATCCTAGTGGTAATGCGCAGGCTAGGAGGAAAAACATGAGAGAGATAACCCAATCAAGCGCCAAACAGAATGAGAATGTATTCGAAGACTCCACTGTCAGACTCGTAACAAGCTACAGCCGACAGGAAAACAAAATCAGAAGCATTATCAACAACTACTGGCCAATTGTATTAACCGATACAATCATGGCATAGAAAATCCTGAAAAAGCCCATATTAACATTCAGGCGGGCTTTATCTATGAGGTCAACCTTGGTAAAAAAACAGCCCAGAGATTAACCCCAGTACTTCATGGCGTAAGCCTAAAAATGGCTTTTTAAAATGTGCATCATGTAGGGCATGTAAATTTGGGGTGAATACTACAGAATATACTACCCCATTTAGTACAGAACCCAGACTTTTGAAAGACGATTAAAACTGCCGTACAGAATATGCAGTCTATGTGCTAACATGCACCTGCGGCTTATGCTACGTGGGTAGCACGAAGCTGCAGGTGCATGTAAGAATACTTTAGCACTTAAGAGCAATAGTTAACTCTGATCAGACATACCCAGTGGCTAGGCATTTTAAAGCTAAACACCAGAATGATCTCAAATGCCTAACCTATTTTGTAATTGGGTCTATACCACCACTCAGGCGAGGTGGGAATAGAGAAAAACTACTCAGAAGATTAGACTCCAGAATGATTTTAGAACTGGACTCCAAGTCGCCTTTTGGTCTGAACAACAGTGAAGAGTTACATAATTTCTTGTAAATTTCATGTAAAAATGTGTGTGGATTTGTGTGGCAATATTATGATGAACTTTATGAAATATTTATGGAAATTTTATGGAAATGTTTATGGAAATTGTTATAGATTCTATTTACATCTTAAATATACACATATCCTACAGTCTTTCATAAACACACTGGGATAGAACATGATTAAGTAACCTTGACCAAACAAAATGGTACAGGCGTATATCATTTACTTCCCTAACGGTCAAAAGTTTGGAAAAAAAGAAAAGAAGAGAGGAAGAAAAGAACCAAGTTTGTGTTCTTTAATTTTGCGTTCTCTAGTTTCTAGTAAGGAAAACAAGGAACGTGATGGTCCATTGCAGATCTACTTACTTAAATATCTTTTTAGTCTCTGCAATCAACATCCAGCTGCATCACAATGTTTTTTATCTGTTTTTTAACACATTTATAGGAGAAATTAAGCACTTTATAAATATAGGCACAAAGCACTTTGGGTAGCACTAAGCACTTTATGAAATTGTTGACAATTTTTGGTCAACAGATTGATAGTACTTTGCGACTAAAGCTACATGATTTAATGAGGATTTGGTGGTTAAGCATTTAAGCTGACATAAGTCTGAATACATGGCAAGAAAGGAAAAGATCCCAATCAAACCAGTAAAACGAAACAATTTCAACAAGGTGGTCAATCATTGTCTCTGTATTGGTTAGACAATCACATTATATGCATTATTAGGTAATGTCCTCCCATACAAGAGCAGTGAAAATATTAGATAAATGGAGTTATTTATTTATTTGATGGTTATTAGTGTATATTTATATTTACATGTGGATACATACATTTGTGTGTAATGATGCCATTTGAAAATAGAAAAACCACGTTTTGTTAACCATCAAGTTAAATGCGCTGTAGTTTTTAATATCGCAATAAGAGCTACACAGTCTGTGTTCTATGCTGATTAAATAAACTCCTGTCAGGTGACATGTTGACACAATGAATTTAAATGCAATGATTTGCGGCGCTTCCTCATGTGATCAATGTCACGTGTAGTGACCGAAACGCGTAATGGCGAGTTGAAGCAAGTGAAATAAAGAAGATTTTTTGCACTGATATTGGAGTCCGTACCCATTTATCCGTACCGAGTGGATGTTGTTGGGAAATGTCGTGGCATATGTACATATATATATATATATATATACACACATATATATATATATATATATATACACACACACACACACAAATACTGTGTTGTGTGAGCAAGGCAGTGATGCCGAAACGCATCACAGCGAAATAATAAACGCGAGAATAATATTTGAAGTCCAGCCCCTGTGTCGGTGTCTGATTTCTATTTTTGGAATTGGTGTTCATATAAATATATATATATATGTATGTAGTATGTCTCTCCTTGATATAGCGGAAATGCTGGTGAGCGCCTGATCAGAGGCTGTTCACAGTGATCTATACCTCGATAATCAACATCAAATTGGTCCTCCCTTGTAGAAAATCTCTCTCTTCAACAATGAATGGTACAAACAAACGCAGAGCGGCAATGGGAACCTGCTTTGCCCCCAGCTATGTGAATTTGCATATGGGCTGGTGCGAGGAGGAGGTGCTCCATGGACTGCACATAGAGCATTGGTCACAACTAAGCACAACTTGTGGAGTGAAATTCCGCGGAGTTACATAAAAAGTCTGTGAGATTCCACCGAGTTCCACAAGCAGGCAGAATTCGGCATGTAACGCTGCTCGCGCCGACTTTTAGCGCTGGAAGCTTGTTTTGCGCTGCAAAATCAGCGTGAACAGCACCAAGCAGCACGCCAGAGGACCTACTTCTTTCTGACACTCGAGTAGATTTTCTACTTGAGTGGCAGCTTTCTCAAGGCGAATGGTCACGACCTGCCGCGAACGCCCACGCTGAGAAATCTCGTAGGGAGGCGTTCTAGTGCCCAAATATTTTGCTAGGAGATGCAAATTCTTGCTCACCAAATTAACATTGGCGAGCCACGTGAGAGAAAAAACTCCACCACGTGGTGGTTGGCGGAGTTTTGCAGGAACTCTGCGTTCCAAACAGAACGCAGAGTGGGCAAAACTCTGCAAACTCCGCTGGCGGAGCAGAATTTTTTGCCCACCCCTAGTACCAACACATCATATTGTGGTTAAGGTATATTGACGACCTTTTTGTAATAAGGAAAGGTCTGAAGGAAACTGCATGTGATTTTGTAAATGCCAATAATATAAATGAATTAAATCTAACCTTTACCAGTATTACTGATGAAACAACTGTGGAATCTTTAGATGCAAGGGTTATAGCGGAAGATAAAATACTAAACACATGCATATACAGAAAATCATTATCGGGAAACAGTTTACTTCACACAGATAATTTCCGTCCAGTACCACTAAAGGATGTTATTCCTTATGGATAACTCCTTCATACTAGAAGGAACTATAGCACTGTCATGTTTCATGGTATATAGCTAGGTATGAGACCTAGGGCAGATTTAGGGTACAGAGAGAACAGACTTGAAAGAGCTACGGTAAAGGTGGAACACATGACAAGGGAGGAAATTCTGTGCAAACCCAGTGAAGAGCACAAAACTTGTCAAGTATGAATTTCACACCTTGATTTATAACACCTTTTAGCAAGCAGCACAATACACAGGCACATTTTATGTCAATACTGGTACCTATTGAAAAATGATCCCATTATAGGTGAAGATTTACCTAGGAGACCATCCATCACATTCAGTAGATGTAAATCTATGAGGGATAAATTGGTCAAAAGTGATGTTTCAGTTGAGAGCAGTAATTGGCTAAAAGGTAAACCAGGATTTTATAAATATACAAAATACAACGCTTGCAAATATGGAGTAAACAGGAAAACTATGAGTAACTCATTTTAATATATACAACGGCCACTGAAAGATGGTAAAAGTGATTATGTGGTATACATGTTATGCCCTAGTCCGAAAAACTATAAAGGCAAAACCAAATTGGCGGAGCACAATAGGATTTTACAGCATTTGAGAGCAATTAACCATAGGGATAATTTCTATCCAACAGTGAAATCCTTTTGGGAATACCACAATAGCAAAAGTAACATGTTATCCTACAGCATCATCGATGGAGGGTCAGATGGTACAAAGCATTATTCCAGTCGCAAAAGGCCGGATTCGCATCATCGGGCCATTACTGGAAAAATGTTTATTTCAAATGTACAAAATGCGATTTAGTATTTGGAAGGGGCGCGTTGTGGGCACCCCTTCCAAATACTGAATCGGTTTGGTTTGTATTGCTGTCTTGCAACCAAATTCTGGCTGCGAAACAGTAATACTTTACCACCTTCTTAAAAGTGGTGGTAACTCATTCGCAAATGGGAAGGGGTCCCGGGGGACCACTTACCCTTTGAGAATGTTGAAATTTTTTTTTTTTTTTTTCAGTAAGTCTTTATTAAATTTTATTGTAACATACAGTAACAAAAAATACAAGTATAAATAGAGGTGATACACTATGTACACAAGTTGCATTAAAGTTCTTGCAACCAAAGTAGATTATGTCTGTACATAACATCACAGTCGGGTCTAGCAGATCCTAAATTAGTCAGAATCCGTGCAACAAAGAGGATAAAAATAACCAATAAAGACAGCAATTGAGTTAAAAAAAAAAGTGACACAAAAACTATTACAGGCATAACTTTAAATGTAGCTTGGGTTTACAACGTATTACAAGTCCTCTCATTTATCACAAAATATAAGCAGAATTGGGAAAAGAGAGAAAGTAGGTAGAGGGATCAAAACAGGTAGAGGGGTCCAGTGAGTGTTGAGTCAAGATGGCCTCGTACACATGGAATGTGTATTGTAGTTGTCGGGACCGAGATAGGGTCAGGGGTGAAGAATATTATTGTCATGTTCCGTAAAATTATCTAATGTCTGCCATATTTTCTGTGACATCTTGGGATTACCTCACAGAGCCTCCTGGGAGCTGTAGACACTTTTGAGGTATATAATCCATGCCCACTAAGTGTGAGAGGATATGTTTTTGAATGATTCCCATTCTGTGAGAATAATCTTGGTGGCAATGGTTAAGAAGAGGTCGAGGAGTACCAGGTCATGGGTGTTTAGATGCAGAGTAATCGGTGAGGGCCACTGGCCTAGGACAACCATCAGGAAATGTAAGATAATCGTTGTTTTAAATATCTTCGATAGTTGGTCCTCAATCATTGTCCAATATATGCTAAGGTGGGCGCAACTAAAAATAAATCTTATGCTCTCCGAGGAGGCAGATTGCAGTTCCAACACTTATCAGTACCACGCAATTTTTATTTATGTAGTTTGGCCGGTGTCCAGTGGAGTAGGTTCATAGTAAAAATATATATTGCGTGAGTGAGGGGATAATCTTATTTCGTAATGCTGTCACAGATTTTTGTCCAGTTTTCTTCTGAAGAATCTATGCGCACGGTTTCTAGTTGTTCGGCCACTTCATTTGCATTGGTGTTGGTGACATTGGTGTGGAGCGAACACTTTGCATATTTTTAATGTCATATGTCCTTCTGAGTGCCACGACACCAGGCGTGAAACAATGCGAGGGTGTTCAAATTGGCCTAATTTCGACAATTTAGCTTTGAGTTTCAGAAAAGTGTAAAAATTGAGTTGAAAAAATATTTTTAAAGAGCAGGCAGTGGTTCTATGGAGCACTGCCTGCTAAGAAATAATGAAAGTTAAACGTTTCATTTTTTTCTTTTTAAACGCACCCAGTTTTCCTTTAAGGAAAAAGGGTCTGCATTTAAAAACAAATATTGCTTTCTTTAAAAGCAATCACAGACATAGTGGTCTGCTGATCTCAGCAGTGCACCATCCCTGTGATGGCTGCAATTCCTAATGAGTAACAAATTCCAACCTACCTCATTCATATGCATGAGTTGGGTCTATTTGCGACACACTAGGAATTGTTGATGAAGCTCACAACTTCTAACATTGGAATACTGATTTCCTAATTGCAATTAGGAGATAATCACAATTAGGAAATCTGTATTCTTAATGTTGGCACATCTGGCTCGGAATTCTGAAATCATTGAGAGGGAGTGATCGTGAGAAAGCCTCAAGACAACTAGAATCCAGATATATAATTGAGCAAGACACCAGGATCCTATTGGACTGAACCGTGATGAAGAACTGGTTGTGCATTTTTGATGATGAATTTAAGCCTCCTCGTAAATTAAACATGGTGCACCACTATTGACGCGAGTTTTGTAAAAATTGGTTTTAACTTGTCTTTTCTGTGCATTTTTTAGGTTATTTAAAATGTTGGAGAACTAATATCATGATTAAGGACAGCAGGTGGCCATGGATATAAAAATGTACATTGTACCATTCCCACATAGGCTGTATTTAAATAAGGAAATAGAGGAAGAGTATTCTACTTGGGCAGTATATGATTTTTAGACCCCAATGTGGGAGATATTAGCTCACTGGGGGCACTTGGTATGTTATGTGTATTTGTAAAGGTCACTATCACTCGCAATGGTATCCAGGCGCTGAGCAGTTGTGTGTCTAGCCCTGCCTATGGTAGGTAATTTAATTGAAAAGCCAGGTCTTCAGCTTCTTGCGGAATTTAAAAAGAGAGGAGGAGGCTCGGATGTGTAGTGAGGCAGTTCCATGCTTTAGGAGCAATGTAAGAAAATGTCCATCCTCCTGATCTGGTTCTATGTAGGCGTGGGATGTGGGTGAGTAAGAGTCTTGAGAAGTGGAGGTGTCTGCGTAGTTTGGTGGAAGGAGATGCGAGTGTTAAGGTAGGTGGGACCTGAGTTGTATAGTGCCTTGCATGTGTGTGTGAGGAGTCTGAATTGAGAGAATTTGTGTATCGAGAGCCGGTAGAATTCCCAGAGTTGTTGTGTTTTGTAAAAATTAGCTCTGTGTGGGAGGTTGAGGTTAATCTGGCTACTAAGTCCTGGGTGGTTTGTAGTCTTCTAGTGAGTTGTTTGGTGATCCAGGCACAGAGGGTGTACCCATAGTTTAACTTTCTGATGGCTTGGGTGATAGTTTTCTAGTGTTGCTTGGAGCCATTTAAAGATCTCAGCAGTTTCAGGTTTGGAAGCAGGATGCAGTGACGTGTGGACTTGTGCGGTCCTGTCCAATTTGCTGTGGATGTTTATTTCTAGATTTCTGGCATTGGTCCGAGTTCGGCGAGTCACGAGTTGGAGTCCCATGGTGAGGAGTTCTTGCCGAAGATCACTACTTCTGTCTTGCCGGTGGTGAGCTTGAGACAGTTGGCTTTCATCCAGTTAGCAACTTCAGTCATGCAGGCAGTGAACTTGTTTCTTGTGTGGGATGTCTTGTCCAAGAGGGAGAGTATTAGTTGCATGTCAACGGTGTAGGAGAGGAGGTTGATGTTGAGTGAGTAGATGACACTGGCCAGACGGGACCATGTATGCATTAAAGAGGGTGGGGTTGAGTGATGAACCATGAGACACACCACAGATGAGTTTGCAGGTTTACGAGGAGGCTGAGAGCTTGTTTTATATCTGTTAAGGAGCAGTTCCAGCGGAGAACGGGTCCTTGAATGCCACTCTTGTGCATGAAGATGGGTTATTAGACCATGTCAAATGCTGCACAGAGTTCCAGGATAAAGAAGGCTGCTGTGTCTTCTCTGTTAAGGATCATGCAGATATTGTCTGTAGCGGCAATGGGTGCTATTTCTGTACTGTGGTTGGCCCTGAATTCGGACTGTGTGGCGTCTAGGAGCTGGTGGTTGCAGAGGGGGTCAGCAAGGCGTTGGTTAATTAGTTTCTGTAAGACTTTTGCCTTGTATGGTAGGAGGGAGACAGGTCTGAAGATGGAAAGCGTGTCAGGGTCAGTGGATAGTTTCTTGTGCAGGGGCATGACAATGGCATGTTAGTGCTTCAATGATCGGTAGGAGCCTTTTGGTGAAGGTGTGGTTGGGCCAAGTGTAAACTGGAGTCCCCGAGTGGATGGTCTTCATAGTAACATAGATTTCGAAGGCGGTGAACTGGAATCACATCCCCTGGTACACATGCTCCACACTATAGGTAGCGGCCGCAGACTGATCACATGGTTCACCTGGTCCCTAGCTTACTCGCTGCATGACCCCTTGCAGTCCGCTAGGGACAATGGCACAGGGCTTTAGCATAACCACGCAAACTCTCTTGCAATGCTAAGTTCCAATACATCTAACACAATATCCTGCACAGGACCTATCGCACTCCGGCGCACTTAAACAACGCCTTCGGTTCCGCCTCAAGCTGCCCTAGATGCTGAGCACTGGATGCAGATATAGCCCACATGTTTTGGAGCTGCCAGATGGTGGCATCACAGTGGTGGGAAGTTACTGATGCACTGACAAATTACAGGACCCACAGGAATATGCTCCACAGAGTGCAAAGTCCTAAGCTTTTTCAAGTGTAAAAAGACAAGGACAGCTACTAACCGCTTTATCGATCTGGCACTACTCACAGTATGGAGCGCCATCGCCATGCATTGGAAGGCCAGCACACTACCAGGTCTAAAGCACTGGTGGGCAGTGACTCTCAAATGGCGCAACACTGAACCTGTTGCCTTCAAATGAGAGGAGGCCCTTGGCCTACAAAGGGTCCCCATAGCAATGGAATGGGACACACTGCTACAGGAGCTGCAAGAACTCAACGAAGACATACCACACTGAAAGGACCGGCTGACAGTTTGCTAGCCATCATGGTACTCTGAGGGACAGAAGAGACCGCTAGACCGCCTCCCCTTCTAATTCGAGCTCCCACTCGTTGTTATATGAGAAATATGTGCATAGCACTGCTCCACTGCGTTGAAATGTATCTTTAGACAAGAGAGTTCGCCCATAGAACTGATGCACGTATATATTGCTCCTTTCTAATCTACATTGCAAATACAGGTGTTATGACCTAATGTTCTTATTGTTTATGTACCTGTTTGTAACTTAGAACCATGTACCCCTGTCATAATAGGTTTGCTGTTATACAACGACTAGTCCCTCTGCAGGAACACTTACCATGATTTTGCATCTTGTATCCATATGTATATGACATGCTTAGGTGTTGCTATATTAAAAAATCAATAAAATTGTTTTAAAAAAAAAACATAACAGATTAAGAAGGAGGTAACAACAGGCCACAAGGTCAGGGTTCGTTCATCGGCCGTGATGGGAAGCTGAGTTGCGACGGTGAAGGGGACCAGTTGAGGGTCAAAATTGCTGTATATGGAGGTGTTGTTACAGAAGATTTCTGAGCGCTTGCTGCAAACCTTTTGTGAGGAGGTGATGTTTCTGGAGGCGGCAGGAGGTGAAGTGAAAACTTTGATGATGGTGAAGATTTCCTTACTGCTGTTAGTGCTGGCAATGTGATCTGCAAGAGCTTTGCTCTTGGGCTTCTACATCTGCTGGGGGTAGAGCTTATGGCGGATGTGAAGATGTCTATCTGCATTGTTGACTTGTTCTCCATCTGTGCTCCAGTTGCTTGAGTTCCTCTGTGTACCAGCTAGCCTGTGGTCAGGCTCTTGCCACTGGGTTGCGCTTGAGTTGGGCCAGGGTGTTGATGCATGCAGTGATCCAACTGTTGAGGTTCTTGATGACTTTATTTAAGTTGCTGGCATTCCCAGGCCAGAGCTATGAGAGGGCGGAAGGCCACTCCTCTTCTGAGGTGCTTTTCCAACTGTGGCAGGCGATTACAGTAGTGGTAGGTGGGGTTGGGAATGCTGAAACTGACGAGTGTGTGGTCTGTACAGGTCATAGTTGCTGGCTTGTCGACCGTGATGGTGCTGATTGAGGAGAAAATCGGGTCCAATTGGTGTCCTGGTGGGTGGTAACATGCTGGGTGAGGCAAGGTTGTCGAGGTTTTCTAGAAGGGCCCTAGAGTTTGGCTCGGTACGGTCTTCTAGGTGAAAGTTAAGGTCTCTGAGGAGGAAGATGATGATAGTGGTGCTGGCGTTGATGATGAGGGATACAATGAAGTCTGTGATGTCACTGGGGAAATTGGTGATGATTCCTGGTGGTATGTATATGAGAGTTCCACCCAGAGAGAAGTTGGCTGTGATGCAAATCTTGAATGTGAGGTGTTCCATGTAGCTGGTGGGGGTGTCCTTGTAGGTATTGCAGCTGATGGTATCTTTGACTATGATGGAGAATCCACCTCTGGGCTTGTGCTGACGTGGTCTGCTGAACAGATGAATATTACCCACAGGGTAGGAATCACGTATCAGCATTATGGCAGCCTAATAAGGCATCATGTGGTTTGCATCCCGCAAGCTGTCTGACACTAGTCCAACCGGGTAATTTAGGATCTTACCAATTAGACGGCTATCACAGACATTGGTGGAATGCTTATTAATTTGTCAGGAGAAAGGATCCTCGGTCGATTGACACTTGCAGAGTTTGCTGCATGATGAACTACTCATTCAGCTGAAATTTTAATTTGTTACATTGGACAATTGGATCGCACAATAAATACATTAGATTGAGGATGGGGTTACTTAAGGGGACTAAAATCAAAGATTTGCAATCATATGGAAGGGCATTTGGGTCAGTGCTTTGTATTCTTGTGTATGTTTTTTATCTCCATTGTACAAGAGGTGAAATAGTATACAAGGTGACAACATGACTCAAAACGTAGGGGTCTAGAGGTTCCAAGAACTTAAAGGCCTCTGAAGGGTAGAGCAGTCCTCTTGACTGAGGATGAAGGGATACGCCCTCCCTGTGTAAATGCTACTAACCAAAGAGTATCCCTTCTGGAGTTCAAGCGCCTCTACAAGGAAGAAGAAAGGGGGGAAAATATGGTACATGCCACACCTATGCACCACTCCTACTAGAGTGGGGAAGGGCAAAAAACCCTTTTTTTATACAAACCTCACCCACTCTAATAGTGGCATGCTTCATCATCGTGTTCACCCTGACTCCTAAAGGTCAAGATGGGATCGACCATATATCAGGGAGCATACATGAAGATAGTTAGACAGGGGGCGTAACTTTAAAAATAAAATTCCACATCCACTCCCAAGGTTTTCCTTTATTAGTGGAATGAATGGGAAGGTTAAAAAAAAAAAAAAAAAATTAAAAAAAACACTATGTAGGGGTATTAGGATGTAATGGTCCTAGAACCCTAAATCACCAACATGTTTCAGCCCCATACTCGCGGCCTTAAAAGGTCCTGGGCTTTCATCAGGGTGTCAGGGTGTAAATATGTCAATCTCCCAATGACGTGTCTTACATGTCTTTTTTAGTGTGTGGCATGCAAAATAAAAGAATGCACAGATCGTGTAATACTTGCCACTCAGAGATATACCTGCGAATGAACATATACATGGCAAGAGGATGTTGGCCTTCATGTGATTCACCATCCATGACACGCACTTATCCCCTCTTTGCATGCACAATTCGCATGCTAGAGAATGTGCACACATTGATGTTCCACTCAATTTAAAAGGGAAAAATGAGCTTAGCAGCATACAGTGTGCCAGTGCATGGAAAGGGCAGAGCTGTGCAATTTCTATGAAGATATGGTGCACTTTCTAGGAAGCTATGGTGCAGTTCTGCTCTACCCAGTTGATGCAGCATAACTTTGCTTGCTTCGTTGAGCCACTTGTCCCATGAAGTATGTTTAGGTATTGTATATGTGGAAGGTTGAAGTAATTGATTTTGTCTTTTTTAGTGTCTTAGGAGGAGTCGTAGCAGCATTGAAAAGCTAAGTGCTTTTTTGCTTTTACATTTGGTCACATACATCTCACAGACACACCCACCCACCCATGGATAAGCTACAGTGGCGGCTGGTGACATTTGAAAGCGGTGGGTGTAAAACAATTGTCGTACTTCACTGCGGCGAGCGAGCCTGAACCACCTACGTGGGGTTCTCCCCCCGAGAAAATTTTGAAAAAAGAGTGGGCAAATGGTGCATTTTCAAGCAAACCAGAAGGTGTGAAGAACAGCTTAGTCAATACTACTGTTTAGAGTTGTGGGAGTTAAGAAACCTTATAGAAGTTTGACACATAATGAGAATGCTCTGGGAATATGGAACTAAAATGAACAAAATAAACTGCAATTTACTGGTACCGCAGTAGCACAACTATTCTTAATCATACTGATAGAACCACAAGCTACCATGTACAATACCATGATTGACAGGGTGAAGAATTTACTTGGACACTAGCGCTTAGGGAATCTATAGATCACTGCAGCTGTTTATGTTGTAGCAGATTTTCGGAAATCCAGGCAACTTTTGTTTTGATGTATGTTAGTTAGCAAATCTTGACTCAGACAAAAACTGACAACAAACATGCAAAATAAATAAACGAGTGAAGATCTATTCAAAGTGAAATTAAACGTAAGGGTGACAAATTGGTATCATTTTCAAACACTTTGCAGCCCTCCGCATACAATGATCTTTTTGAGCAAGACAACAGAATGTGCTAACCTGAAAGGCAGGTCAACGGCCTTTTTTGCAGTTTTTATACAGCGCGAACTTGGCCACGGGGTATTGGATGGCTTTATGCAGTCGCGGCCGGCAAAACGGGCGGGTGGGTTCTTGCGGGGGGGGGGCCAAGGGGGGTGGGGGTAATCTATAAGTGATGTCATGCACAAACTGGTGTACAGATGTCCCTTTCTAAGCACTGTAGTGATGGTAGGCGCTATCCTGTAAACACCTCTGGCACTATAAATATACTGGTGAATTCAGACATACATAAACGCACTTGTGCAATCACACTACATCGCTTGTGCTACGACACCCAGTTTATACAATGGCATGAATACACACACACATAAACGTACCAGTGCACAGGTCCCCTATCACAACCCACCCCCGTGAGATAATGCCCCAGATTGAGCCTAATTGCCCCATCACAAGCAGCGCGTGTGAAATCATAAACACACCTGTCCCTTCAAACACACTCCTGACACACTGAGGCCAGTCTTGTGAAATGCCACGCGCCCGCCGTCTTCGTCATCCCATGCATAGCGGCGCTGCCATAAACACATTCCAGTGCCGCACAAATAACCACCATAAATCCGATTAATGGATTTATTCACCTGCTGTCTCTTCATCTCTGTGTCCCGTCCTCCCACCCACAACAGCTGCGTCTGTAGTGTGGTTTGTGGCCTCGTTGCCTACATTGCTAAGTTGGCTTTGACCTGGCTGCCATGATGCCTTTTTGTACACGTTACTTTGTGACTTTGTTTTCCAGACTCTGCTTGTGCCCGGCTATATTAGAACGGTCTGCCTTTTTGCCTTTCACCTTTTCTCCTGTTCCCTGTGGGTTTCGTCTGCACAACATGTACAAGGTCGAAAAACAACGTCCCTTGTTCCTGCTGATCTGGTCAGCCCCTCGCACTTAGACATAACACAGAATACAGCTGCACTGGAGAAATTCGTGTGCTTTTAATATTGTGATCTCGCGGTTTGTGGCACTTGGAGAAAAACCTTTCCAGGGAGAAGAGCTGTGCTTGTCTGATGATGTAAATCTTGCATCTAGATATTTAGGTATGGGGGTCCGCCAGACAAAGCCCAGTGATCTTCTATTTTTATAATAAACTAGTTATTAGCACGGGGAGGGTGGTAAGGCTATTTAGCCCTATATCCACTGTCTTTATAAAATGCTGTCCCCGTTTGTATTCTATGGAATTGTAACCATGCTTATTATTTTATCATTATGCTGATAGTACTGGCACGTGTACTGTATCTTAGAGCACGATAGTTGAAATAAACATTTTAAACTATACTGTGTCTCTTATTACGCGCGTTGTGGACAAGTATGAGTGAGTTATGAAAGGGTGTTCTTGCTCCCGCAAGTCCTGAGCGAGACCGTGTTCTGGGTTGTCTATTCATTGGTAGCTGCGCTGCGAATGAGACGCTAAAGCTAGTCGTATTGGGATTGTGGGTACTAAGGGGCATGGTTGGCTCACCACTATACTCTGAGGTCCTATTATCCTGTGCATAGCTCTGTGTATGTGCAGAATCCCTACAACACGTCTAAGACAAACAGGTAGCAGTTGGCTGACTACAGAGCCAGCGCCGGGAAGTGAAAGGAGTTCTGGTTCAAAGTGCACGAAAGCAAAGTTCACAAGTGTGCGAAAGGTGAGCGAAGTGCGCGCGCCTCCGAGGCCCAGGCACGCGAACGAGTCTCACGCAAGCGGGAGTCACTCACTTCTCAAGCGCCTTATCAGGCTATGCAACGGTGGGCCTTGGGCGATGTACGGTGCAACATGTGGGGTAAAGGGCTCGGCCAAGACCCGGCCTGCACACCCCCCGATCCTGCACCCCAGAGTCACGAATCCTTCATGGCGACCAAGTGGGAACCAGCTGTCCCTTGCACTATCGGTACTGGGTGCTCCACACAGGTCTGTCAGTGCTCCCCAGTTCTGACCTGCACCCACTACAATCGCAGGGTACAGACACTCACAGGAAGGCATTGCCTCCCGCCCACCGAAACAGCTCTCTCTCTCTCTCTCGCTTACTTCTAAAATAAAAACACTTACCTTCCTCCAGTTCCGCATCACGCGCAGCCGGCGCCCGCCGCCGCCTCAGCCCCTGGCGCGTTTCAGGCAGCCTCCCTCCTCCTGCTCCCCTAAGCCAATCACAACGCTGCAATGGCAGCGTTGTGATTGGTGAGGCGCAGCAGAGAGCACCCCAGCCGTGCCATTTTCTCTATGTAGGCTGCATGCAGCAGCCTACATAGAGAAAAAGGGGGAGTGCGCATGACTGCTTTGTTCGGCCCTGGGGCCGACCAAACAGTCAGTACCCACAACAGTGGGCAAGCCACTCCCCCCCTGCCCTCGAGCAGGACCGCCCACCCGCCCTCCCACAACCAGGCACTTCTGCTTTCTCGCAATGCGAGAAGCAGAAACATAAAATGGTAGTTTTACCATTTTATGTTTCTGCATTCTCGCACGGCGAGAAAGCAGTGGGGCGACGCCCCCACGCCTCTATGAAGGAGCCGCCACTGATAAGCTAAGTGCTTTTACACTTTGTTACGCACATCTCACAGATGTACATACCCATCCACTGATTTAGAACCACTCTTCTGCCTTCTATGTAGGGCAAAGTGTTCCAAAAGAAAGGTTCTAGATGGGTTTCGGACAGTCAACAGAGATGGCGTCTCGGTGGTTGTCTGCTGCCCAGGCCTTAATTCAAGATATGGAGGACAGCTCTGAGGCAGAATCAGATAATGAGACAGCATTGGAGGGACAAGAAAATGGAGCAGAATCTGTAAGTGATTTTTCAGTCAGCGGAGTTCCATCAGATGGCTTGTCTTCCAGTGATTCTGATGAACATGACCACGGCAGTCATAATGTCCCTTCACAAGCTAAATTTCTAAAGCAGAGAGACAGTAGCTGGTAAACCAGCCCACAGAGCAGGCATGTGCAGTGGCAAGCACAGACCGAGTGCTCTCTTGGCAGCTCCCCAATGAGTGCAGCCCCAAATTACCCCATTTACTGCAGACGCTGGATGACAAGTCAATGCAGCAAATGTTTTGCCTATTGACTATGTCTATCTCTGTTTGGATGTTAATTTCCCTGAGGTAATTGTGCTCCAAACACATTTGCTTGCCGAACAGTTTCTGAGGGAGTATGGAGGCATTCTTAGGCCTCATTCTAGGGCACACTGGTTGACTCCTCCTTCACTTGGTTTGATGAAGACATTTCTGGGCCTTACAGTCAAAATGGGGATAGTGCACAAACCAAGTGCGCAGTCCTAGTGGTCTACTCCCATGGTATAGGTAACACCGAGCTTCACACCGGTAAGGAGCAGAGATCCGTTTTTGATACTGAAGCGTATGATGCATTTCAATTATAATTCTGCTAAATTGCCCTTAGAGCATCTAGACCGTGACACGTTGTTCAAAATCAGGCCGGTTGTGGAACATTTGTCTGCCAGGTTTCCAGAGATTTATACTCCTGGAAAGAATATAGCCGTTGAGAAGCCCTTGATCCTGTACAAAGGTTAGATGCTGTTCAGGCAGTACATACCAAGAAAGAGAGCTCATTATGGAGCGCTGTACTGGTTATGTACACAGCCTGGGAGGCTGAACAAGAAAGGACTCCGCTCTAAATCCTGTAGGTTGCACTTCCATTTTAGGAGTCACAGCAAAGACTGTATGGGAGTGTTAGACCTGGCATCCTTGGCGTGGGTCTCCCTTCCATTTTTTGATGATGCCTCCAATGTTATTGATCTGTTTTTGCTGGTTTAGATGCTTTGGGCACTGTGCCACTGCTATTCAGTGCCACAGTGCAAGTGCTCCCTATTGTAAATTGATGTATGTATTAGTGACTCCATGATTGGATGATTGGTAGTACAGTGCACGGAGTGTGACCAGGGCTTGTGAATCCAATGCTGCTGGTGGGCTTGCAGCACTGGTTGTGCCACCCACAGAAGCAGCTTGTAAAGTGTGTCTCAGGCCTGCCATTGCAGAGCCTGTGTGCAGCCTAGGACTGCCATGTCGACTTGGTGAGTACACCCACTTACCAGGCCCTAAACCTTCCCTTGGTCACACCTAAAGTAGGCCCTAGGGCAGGGTGCAATTTAAGTATAAGGTAGGACATGCCCTGGTGTGTGTGGCATGTCCTAATAGTGAATTACAGCCATTTTCGTTTTTCACTATTGCAAGGCTACCTGCTCCCCATAGGCTAGAATAAGCAGTTTGATTATTACACCTTATAATCCTAACTGACCCAGGGAACTTGGTAGAAAAATGAATTTAGTATGCCTGAACTCAGGATGATAAAATACATCTTTTAGTGAAGTTGGTTTTAACATTCTGTGTTTGAAAATACCACTTTTAGAAAGTAGGTATTTTCTTGCCTAACTATCCAAGCCTGCCTCTGCTAGGTTGTGTATTCCTTGTCTGGAGTTTGAGTGACAGGCCTGGGGGTGGCTACAGGAGACCGGGTGAGTCAGCACAGGGCTGAATAGAGAGATCTGCATCCAGAGTGGAGGGAGGAGTTGCACCTGGGTCTGAATAGGGCTGTGCCTGCCTTCCACAATGCTGGCTCCACCTCCTGCCGGGCGGCTGAGCACTCTGCCCCACATTCTGAAAGGAAAGAAGGAGTCCTGTAAACAAAGTGCTCCAGGACTGACCAGAACTGGTTTTGGACTAGGCAAAGGCCTCTCTGCCTCCAGAGAACAAAGAGAAAAGGTGTATAAAAAGGGGACCCAGACCCCTAGGAAATTAGATCACTTTTGGGAAACAAGAAGAAACCTTTGCTGAGGAGTGGAACCAAGAAGAAACTGAGGAGAAGACTATCCCTAAGCTGAGATGGATCTGCCTGCAGTGGTTGCCTGACTGCCAAAGAAAGGAGAAGGGAACTTTGTGTGTACTTTCATCAACTTGTGAAGGATCTCCAAGGGCTTGATTTCAGAGCTTGCCTCCTGCTGAAGTCTCAGGGACAACAGACTTCACCCACCAGCTCCCCCTGTATTCCCTTGCTGGGAATTTGGACCTTCTGACACACTTGCGTGTCTCTGGGAGCTGGAAGCGCGACTCAACACGAAGAAGCGTGTCGCCGCAGCCGCTGAGCCCCGCATCGCCGAAGAGTGTCGACGTCGCATCAGATGCCGGCGCATCCCCGAAGAAGCGCGCCGCATCCTTCGAAGCGCCTCGCAGCACCGGAGAAGAGTGTCACCGTCGCATCAGACGCCGTCGCATCCCTGGGGCAGAGCATCGACCTCGCATCAGACGCCGACG
The DNA here is from genome assembly GCA_963921515.1 of Calotriton arnoldi. Lineage (NCBI taxonomy): Eukaryota > Metazoa > Chordata > Amphibia > Caudata > Salamandridae > Calotriton > Calotriton arnoldi. Next base: position 138,202 of record CAWUFW010007542.1, on the reverse strand, counting down.
CATCGCAACACGAGGCGAGCCCCGCATCCCAGGAGAAGATCGTCGACCTCGCATCAGACACCGTCGCATCACCAGGGAAGCGTGTCGCAGGGCCTGTCGCGGCTCCAAAGACTCATCGAAATCGCCGCACGGCCGTCGGGCGTGCACGCATCACCTCTTCGTTGTCGCAACATCAAGAACTTTTGTTTCTTTTGCACCAGATCTTCAACGCATCACCGTCCTTGCGTGTAAGGGACTACCGCATCACCTTCCCTGCAACATTTTTCGTTGCCCTGCGTAACGCATCTTAAGGTACATTGAACTCAAAGTGTCGCATTTTCATTTAAAGAGACTCAAGCTAATTCTACCATCTTTAAAGTACAGTATTGTGGATTATTTTTGTCGTTTATGGTCTTGTGGTAAATCTATATAAAAGATACTTATTTTTATAATGCAACCTGTGTGGTGTCCATTTGTAGTGTTGTCACTGGATTACTGTATGTGTTCATAAATGCTTTACACACTGCCTCTGAACTAAGCCTGTCTGCTCGTGCCAAGCTACCAAGAGGGTGAGCAGGGGTTATTTCAGGAGTGTACCCCCTTACCCTGACTAGAAGCAAGGGTCCCTATTTGGACAAAGGTACCTACCTCTGCCAACTAGAGACCCCCAGTTCTAACATTGGTGGTCAGCGGTGGGGATTCTGGACTTGCATTTGTGACTCATGTACAGTGATTGGTGAACACTACCTAGTGAGTGCAGACCATAACGCAACCACATACTTTTGGTAGATATTCTTTTTGGGACTTTCTATTTTTGCTAAAAACTGCCAAGTTTAATCACCATGGATACAGCAGCATCCATAGTATCTGTTGATAATGATTGGGAGGAGGAGAAACTGGAATGCTACACCGTTAACCAGCACAAGCACTTCTGCAGGAAGTTCAAAGTTTCTATGACCGGAATCACCAAGAAGGATGATTTCCAAAAGGCGCTGAGGGCCTGGGTTGAAGCAAGTAATACCCCTGAGAATGAGGAGAGGGCTGAGAATGCAGATGAGCAGCTGGATGGGCCAGTGGGTCCAGGGGAGAGGAGAGCATCTTCCCCCATAGGTAGCAGTGTTTCTGCCCGAGGTCTGTCCCCAGAAGAGCTGGAGGACAGAGAAAAGAGTAGGATGCATGAGATGGAGCTGACCAAGCTCAAGTTCAAGGGGCAGTTGGAGTTTGAATTGCAATCTAGAAAGTTGGCCTTAGAAGAGAAAAGAATGGATCATGAGCATGAAAAAAGTTTGAGGGAGATGGAGTTTAGAGCCAAGAAGTTAGAGATTACTCCCTCTGGTGGCAGCACACCGTCAGTGCCTGTTGAGGCTAGGGTGTATATTCCTAAGGATGTGGTTAAGGAGTTTTTTAAAAATGATATTGGGCAATGGTTCAAGGCCTATGAGGTAGCCATGACTTCCCACCGGGTCCCTGAGAAGGATTGGGGAGCGGGGTTGTGGGGTCGGTTCCTTAGTGAGGGGCGGGATACTTTATTGGACTTGCCCTCTGAAGTATATAATTCCTACAGCCACATGAAGAATGCATTGATGACCAGGTATGGGTTAACTCCTGAACTCTATAGGCAGAGGTTCAGGAACTGTAAGAAGATTGAAGGCAGTACCTGGGTTGAATATGTGACCTTTTTTTGCAGAGCCTTGGATGGTTGGGTAAAGGGTAGCAAAGCAAATGATTTTCAGGCGCTCTTTGATTTGATTGCATAGGAGCACTTGTCCAGTAATTGTTTTCCTGAGCTACGCCAGCACCTGATTGACAGTAGGCTGACTAACCCTAGGCAGCTTGCTGAGGAGGCGGACCGCTGGGTGAGCACCCGGGTCCACAAAGGTCACGTGGGAGACTCCGCCAAGGGTGGGCAGGGTCCCCAGCAGAAGAGTGGGGGGACAAGGGTAAACAGAGGGAGTTCCAGAGAGGGCCCCAAAGTAAACCCCAAGGGAACCAAGGGAAAGGTTCCCAGCCTCCCCCTGAGAATAAGCACGGGGCCCCGACAGGTCCACCTGTTCATAGGGGACCCCTGGTGTGCTACAAGTGTGGCGCCCTAGGCCACAAGGCCAATGATCCCCGTTGCCCTTTGTTTGGAAAGCCAGCACCCCCTGGTGCAGTCCCCCGGCAGTTGGCTAGTGTAGCCCTGGGGGAGGAGATGGGTGCCCAAGGTGGGTGGGATCCCGTAGTATTGTCCCTTGTCTCTTTAGGAGACTCTGAGATGGTCCCTAGGACCCAACTGCCTGAGAACACTAAGAAGTACAGGCAGTGGGTGACCATCAATGGCCATAGGGTGGAGGCTCTGAGAGACACAGGAGCCAGTGTGACAACTGTCAAGTGTCACCTGGTGTCTAAAGAGCAGGTGGTCCCTGATGCATTCTACCCAGTTGTTGCCGCTGACAACACAGAGAGCCACTGCAAGGTGGCTCAGGTTCCCTTTGAGTGGGGGGGGTCTCTGGTACTCTTCAAGTAGCTGTGAGGCCAGCCATGCCTGTTGACTGTTTGTTAGGGAACGATTTGGAGAGCTCCCCTTGGGCTAAGGTGGAGCGGAGTGCTCATTTGGAGATGTTGGGCTTGCCTGATTGGGCGTGTGTGACCACCCGGTCCATGGCAGCCAGAGGTGTTCAAGAGGACCTGGAGCCTGAGAGGGAGGCCCAGGTGCCTGCCGGAGAGAGAAGAGGCAGGGGCGTGGGAAACCAGCCCCCGAAGTTCCCACGGTCCAGGAGGAGGCAGACCCTGAGGGGGATGCCCTGGAGCCTACAGGGGAACAGGTAGCTGAACTGGGGGACCTGCCTGAGCTGACCCATTGGCAGCAAGATGGAGGACCCTCCAGGGAGGAGTTCTGCGAGGAGCAGAACAAGTGCCCTTCTCTCGTGGGTCTGAGGCAACAGGCCACAGACCAGGCAGCAGGTGATCAGTCTGGATCACATTGGATCTACTGGGAGAATGGTCTCCTGTATAGCGAGCCTAAGGTTGCTGAGCCTGGGTCAGCCCGTGTGCTGGTGGTACCCCAGCGCTTCAGAGCCTTCCTACTGGGTTTGGCTCATGATGTGCCTTTAGCAGGACATCTGGGGCAGGACAAGACCTTTGAAAGGCTTGTCACCCATTTCTTTTGGCCCCAGATGCGCAGGAGTGCCGCCACTCACTGCAGGACCTGTCAGACTTGCCAGGCAAGTGGAAAGAGTGGGAGGAAGCAGAAGGCTCCTCTCCAGCCATTCCCTGTAGTCAGCACCCCCTTTGAACGGGTGGGTATTGACATTGTGGGGCCACTGGACCCCAAGACAGCCATGGGCAACAGGTTCATCCTGGTCTTGGTGGACCATGCCACCCGGTACCCTGAAGCCATCCCTCTGAGGACAGTGACGGCCCCCGTGGTGGGACGGGCACTGATGGGAATTTTCTCCCGAGTGGGGTTCCCTCAAGAGGTGGTGTCTGACAGAGAGCTAACTTTATATCCAAGTATATGAAGTCCCTGTGGCAGGAGTGCGGTGTAAGCTACAAGTTCACCACTCCTTACCACCCCCAAGGAAATGGGTTGGTTGAGAGATTCAACCGGACCCTGAAGGGCATGATTATGGGTCTGGAAGAACCCATGAGGCGTAAATGGGATGTCCTCTTGCCATGCCTTCTTTTTGCATACCGTTAGGTGCCACAGAAGTCTCTAGGGTTCAGCCCCTTTGAGCTCCTGTATGGTCACCCAGTGAGAGGACCTCTGAGTTTGGTCAAGGAAGGCTGGGAGCAATCTCCCAGGAAACCTCCCCAGGATATATATAGCTACATGCTGGCCTTCCGGAACCAAACTAGGCGTTTCAGGCAACTTGCTGAGGCAAATCTGGAAGCCAGCCAGGAGGAAATGAACCGGTGGTACTACCAGAATGCCACTCTGGTTGAGCTTCAACCTGGTCAGAAAGTGTGGGTCATGGCCCCAGTGGAGCCCTGTGCGCTCCAGGATAAGTGGACCGGACCCTTCGAGGTGGTGGAGCGCAAGAGTCCTGTTACCTACTTGGTGGACATGCGGTCTCCCAGGAACCCCTTGCGGTTCCTGCACGTCAACCGCCTGAAGCCCCACTTGAAGAGGTCCCAAGTGGGCATGCTCTTAGCTACGGATGCTGGGATGGAGGAGGAGACCGAGCCTCTTCCTGACCTCCTGTCAGCCCAAGAGCAAGATGGATCAGTGGAGGGTGTGAACCTCTCTACCTCCCTGACACCTGAGTAGCAAGGTGACTGTCGCCAACTGTTGGGGCAGTTTCCTGACCTGTTCTCCCTGGTTCCTAGTGTCACTGACTGGTGCGTCCATGATGTGGACACTGGGGACAGTCTTACTGTCAAGCACAAGGCTTACAGGGTGACTGACAGGGTGAGAGCTTGCATCAAGGAGGAGGTCTCCAAGATGTTTGCATTGGGGGTAATTGAGTCCTCTCTCAGTCCTTGGGCCAGCCCAGTGGTCTTGGTCCCAAAGGCTGCCGCGCCTGGTGCCACACCCGAACTCCGGTTCTGTGTGGACTACCGAGGACTCAATTCCGTCACCAGGACTGACGCACACCTCATCCCCAGAGCTGATGAGCTCATAGATCGGTTAGGGGCTGCCCGGTACCTCAGTACGTTTGACTTAACGTCTGGGTACTGGCAGATCGCCTTGACTGATGGGGCAAAGGAGAGGTCAGCATTCTCCACACCAGATGGGCACTACCATTTCCGGGTGATGCCCTTTGGGATGAAGAATGCCCCTGCCACCTTTCAGAGGTTGGTCAACCAGGTGTTGGGTGGACTGGAGGACTTCAGTGCCGCCTACCTGGATGACATCGCAGTGTTCAGCGCCAGTTGGGAAGAACATCTGCGCCACCTCTGGGAAGTGTTGATGGCTCTGCGGAGGGCGGGCCTCACGATCAAGGCGAGTAAGTGCCAGATCGGGCAGGGTTCCGTGGTGTACTTGGAACACCAGGTTGGGAGCGGCCAGGTGGCGCCCCTACAGCCCAAGATAGATACCATTCTGGCTTGGGAGCCCCCCAAGACCCAGACAGCGGTGAGAGCCTTCCTAGGACTCACCGGGTATTACAGGAGATTTGTCAAGGGGTATGGCAGCATGGTTGCACCCTTGACAGAGCTGACTTCCAGGAAGCAGCCCAAGAGAGTGATTTGGACTGACACCTGTCAACAAGCTTTTGACACCTTGAAGACAGCCATGTGCACGGCGCCCGTGCTCGTGGCCCCCAACTTCTCCAAAGAGTTTATCGTTCAGACAGACGCTTCAGAGCATGGTGTGGGGGCTGTTTTGTCACAGATGAATGAGGAGGGCCTAGACCAACCTGTAGCCTTCCTTAGCAGGAGGTTACTTCCACGGGAACAGAGGTGGAGTGCTATTGAGCGCGAGGCATTTGCTGTGGTCTGGGCACTGAAGAAGCTGAGACCATACCTGTTTGGGACTCACTTCCGGGTTCAGACCGACCACAGGCCCCTCAGATGGTTAATGCAGATGAGGGGTGAGAATCCAAAGCTGTTGAGGTGGTCCATTTCCCTACAGGGGATGGACTTCACGATGGAACACCGCCCTGGTACAGAACACGCCAATGCTGATGGTCTGTCCAGATTTTTCCGCCTTAGTGAAGAGGACTCCTTAGAGGTAGGGTAGTTCTCCCCACATTTCAGCTGGAGGGGACACGTGTTAGACCTGGCATCCTTGGCGTGGGTCTCCCTTCCATTTTTGGATGATGCCTCCAATGTTATTTATCTGTTTTTGCTGGTTTAGATGCTTTGGGCACTGTGCCACTGCTATTCAGGGCCACAGTGCAAGTGCTCCCTATTGTAAATTGATGTATGTATTAGTGACTCCATGATTGGATGATTGGTTTACCTGTCAGTCCCTAGTACAGTGCACTGAGTGTGCCCAGGGCTTGTGAATCCAATGCTGCTGGTGGGCTTGCAGCACTGGTTGTGCCACCCACAAAAGCAGCTTGTAAAGTGTGTCTCAGGCCTGCCATTGCAGAGCCTGTATGCAGCCTAGGGCTACCATGTCGACTTGGTGAGTACACCCACTTACCAGGCCCTAAACCTTCCCTTTACTGCATGTTGGTCACCCCTAAAGTAGGCCCTAGGGCAGGGTGCATTGTAAGTATAAGGTAGGACATGTCCTTGTGTGTGTGGCATGTCCTAATAGTGAATTACAGCCATTTTCGTTTTTCACTATTGCAATGCTACCTGCTCCCCATAGGCTAGATTGGGCAGTTTGATTATTACACCTTATAATCCTAACTGACCCAGGGAACATGGTAGAAAAACGAATTTAGTATGCCTGAACTCAGGATGATAAAATACATCTTTTAGTGAAGTTGGTTTTAACATTCTGTGTTTGAAAATACCACTTTTAGAAAGTAGGTATTTTCTTGCCTAACTATCCAAGCCTGCCTCTGCTAGGTTGTGTATTCCTTGTCTGGAGTTTGAGTGACAGGGGCTGGGGGTGGCTACAGGAGACAGGGTGAGTCAGCACAGGGCTGAATAGAGAGATCTGCATCCAGAGTGGAGGGAGGAGTTGCACCTGGGTCTGAATAGGGCTGTGCCTGCCTTCCACAATGCTGGCTCCACCTCCTGCCGGGCGGCTGAGCACTCTGTCCCACATTCTGAAAGGAAAGAAGGAGTCCTGTAAACAAAGTGCTCCAGGACTGACCAGAACTGGTTTTGGACTAGGCAAAGGCCTCTCTGCCTCCAGAGAACAAAGAGACCCCTAGGAAATTAGATCACTTTTGGGAAACAAGAAGAAACCTTTGCTGAGGAGCGGAACCAAGAAGAAACTGAGGAGAAGACCATCCCTAAGCTGAGAGGGATCTGCCTGCAGTGGTTGCCTGACTGCCAAAGAAAGGAGAAGGGAACTTTGTGTGTACTTTCATCAACTTGTGAAGGATCTCCAAGGGCTTGATTTCAGAGCTTGCCTCCTGCTGAAGTCTCAGGGACAACAGACTTCACCCACCAGCTCCCCCTGTATTCCCTTGCTGGGAATTTGGACCTTCTGACACACTTGCGTGTCTCTGGGAGCTGGAAGCGCGACTCAACACGAAGAAGCGTGTCGCCGCAGCCGCTGAGCCCCGCATCGCCGGAGAAGAGTGTCGACGTCGCATCAGACGCCGGCGCATCCCCGAAGCGCGCCGCATCCTTCGAAGCGCCTCGCAGCACCGGAGAAGAGTGTCGCCATCGCATCAGACGCCGTCGCATCCCCGGGGCAGAGCATCGACCTCGCATCAGACGCTGACGCATCGCAACACGAGGCGCGCCCCGCATCCCAGGAGAAGATCGTCGACCTCGCATCAGACGCTGTCGCATCGCCAGGGAAGCGTGTCGCAGGGCCTGTCCCGGCTCCAAAGACTCATCGAAATCGCCGCACGGCCGTCGGGCGTGCACGCATCACCTCTTCGTTGTCGCAACATCAAGAAGACGCCACTTTTGTTTCTTTTGCACCAGATCTTCAACGCATCACCGTCCTTGCGTGTAAGGGACTACCGCATCACCTTCCCTGCAACACTTTTCGTTGCCCTGCGTTACGCATCTTAAGGTACATTGAACTCAAAGTGTCGCATTTTCATTTAAAGAGACTCAAGCTAATTCTACCATCTTTAAAGTACAGTATTGTGGATTATTTTTGTCGTTTATGGTCTTGTGGTAAATCTATATAAAAGATACTTATTTTTATAATACAACCTGTGTGGTGTCCATTTGTAGTGTTGTCACTGGATTACTGTTTGTGTTCACAAATGCTTTACACACTGCCTCTGAACTAAGCCTGTCTGCTCGTGCCAAGCTACCAAGAGGGTGAGCAGGGGTTATTTCAGGAGTGTACCCCCTTACCCTGACTAGAAGCAAGGGTCCCTATTTGGACAAAGGTACCTACCTCTGCCAACTAGAGACCCCCAGTTCTAACAGGGAGCTTCTGCAATCACTGCTTCATAAAGGTTATAACCTTTATGTGAACTTCTATACAGGAGTAAACTACAAAGGAGCTGTTCAGCAAGCTGTCAAAAGCTGTCCCAGTGGATTCCCGCAGGAACTTGTTTGTAAGAAGCTCCAAAAAATCCTAGAGCACTGCATTGGATTACAACTAACTGCTCACAGTCAAATTCTCCGATAGGCGGGATGTGTATGTGCTCACTACAATCTATGATGATAGCACTTCCCTGGTCACAGTCTGGGGTAATTTTGCCGAAGTTCACAACCACACCTGTATACTTTATTACAAGTACATAGGCAGAGTGGATAAAAATCACCAGGTACTTCAGCCATAGAAGGCGAGTCTTAGAACTCACACTTGGTATAAGAAGCTGTTTACCGACTTGATCCAGCTGGCAATATACAATGTGTATGCTGTTTACCATCAGACCACCGCAGGAAGACAGATGCCGTTCCTTGATTTTTCGTTGACTGTCACTGAAAGTCTTACTGCTGAAGAAGCAGTAGTCTCTACATCATTTGCTGTAGAGGACGTGGTAAGATTGCAGGATCGGCACTTTACTGATCGCATTCTTGCAACAGCAAAAAAGACTCGACCGGGTCGTCAATGCAGAGTCTGCTCTAAGCAAGGAAAGAGGCAGGAGACTCGTTACTGTCCCCCATGCCCATCTCAACCAGGCCTATGTTTTTCAACTTTATGTTGCACCATACAAACGTGAAGTATTGGGAATATGACTGAGGTGGAGGTGTCCTAGTATATACTTTTCAATGGATGTGCATGGATACATACCTTCCATGGGCCACTACGCCATTAGGCAAGCAGAGTTTCAAATGGTTTCATTTAGTTGAGAAAATCTTGGACTTGCTTGGGGCCGCTTGACACCTTTATCTGCTGTCAGAAAAAAGGTAGATGTACTTATTGCCGTATGGCAAATGCCTTAGAGTCTCCACACTGCACATAATTGGGGACGGATCATAGCACACGTTGTGACAAGAGTACCCTGTGCAGCAAACCCGAAAGGCTTTGGTAGTTTTTGAAGTCTCTTTAGGGAACTTAGGACAGTTTTCCATAGCATGTTTATGTTAATTTCAAAGGTAGATCTGTTCACTCAGTTCAGTGAATCTAGGCCTCGAGGCATCCTTGGACACCCCCCAACTTGCATCCACAACCTGGATGGAGTTGGATTTAGCACAGCAAGTGTGCTAAAGATGCATGAAAGACACATCTTCTTGAGCTTCAAGTACCTGCCACGGAAGGTGTTAGTAAAGATTCACATGGAAAGTATATGGTATCAGTTGGGACTTTGAAGGCAACAGAGACATGAACAGGTTGGAAAAGCTGAGGCTAGGTATGCTTTCATAGTGATATTGCATAGGTAGAAGGAAGACAGTCAAGGTAGTACAGAAACACATGCGGACACTTCATCATAAAAAAGCACTCATCCCTATCGGCGCCACACTCACCCCGATACTCAATTACTCACTCACTCAACTAACAAGATGACTGTAAACCAAACAGGATGCAGCAGCCATGCTAACCTTCAACCTCCCACTGCGCACACACCCTGGGCTTCACTGACGATTCATCCACAAGTGAGCTCTCTTCCAACTCTTCACACACACACATTCCAAACCTTACACAACACTGGCCCAGCATACCTCAACTACGTCAGATTTCAGAAACCTTTTAGCCACTCTTGCTCAGCCGGACTCCTACTAGTGCAAATACCATGCATACGAAGCACCAGAACAGGAAGTGGTGCCTTCTTTTTGCTCCCTAAGCCTGAATGACCTACACCTACACATCTGAACCACTTCAAATTCTTGAATTCCGCAAGACGTTGAAGACCTGACTGTTCAATTAGGCGAGTCCATGGATCAGACTAGACTGCTCCTGTGTCTGCGGCAGGATACCCTCCTGGCTGATAGCATGCTTTCCACTCTGCATTTAACACTATTCATATCGGTCATATTTGTGGCCTGCTTGACATGTTCAACCTCTATCAGAACGTGGTAGATGTTCAGTTTGCCGTATAAGTGCATTACAGTCACAGTACTGCATAAAATGGTGGATGGGACTGACGCCACATTGTCAATGAGCAACCTGTGTGCTAAAAACTAACTTCCATAGTCGTTTGGATATGCTCTTTAGGGAATTTAGGATGTTCTTCCCCAGCATGTTTACCTTAGTTTTAAAGGTTGATATGCTCACTCAGTTTGAGAAATCTAGGCCTTGAGGCATCCTCGGATGCCCACCAACTCACATCCCCATTCTGGAAGGCGTTGGATTTAGCACATCGAGTGTGCTAAAGACCCATGAAAAACAAGTCTTCCTCGGCCTCATGAGGCTCTCATGGGATCAGTTAGTAAAGGTTTACTTGGCACACGTTCGGTAAGGCTCACAAAGTCGACGGAAGCAGATAATTGACAGGTAGTAAAAATTACGCAAAGTTTATTTTCATTTGTGAAGCTTGTTGAGGCACCAACCGTCACCTTGTTTGGTTATATGTGTGTAAAGGTTTGCTTGCTGTGTGTTTGTATGCAAGTTGGTTGATGACAGGGTGAGAGATGATTTGATTGGTGATTATCTCCTGTGGCGTATGAATGTGGTGAGCCCTTGAATGGCAGCGGTATGTTGATGCGGGTGTATTGCTGTGTTGGATTGGGCCTGTGGTTGGCAGTATGAAAGTCTTGTGCATGGTGCAGGAATGGCGTGTGAATGACCCACAGAGTGGTTGGCGCCTTGCTGTGGATTTATGGCTCACCTTCAGTGTCTTGGTTTCAATATTCCAATACTGTGATTAGTATTTGCTCTTTGAATCTAGCACTTCTGGAGTTGCCAAAACCAATCTCGGTAAGTGGTAATTTCACTTCAAAGGTTTAGTAACACCACCTAATTTTTTTGAGAGCTGAGAACCCAAAGGTGTCCAGGGTGTCGTGTAACATGCTTTGATACCACTCACATTAGCATATTTCCCTGCAAATCTTGAAAGCGCATGAATGGCTAAGATCACTAATTTATTTACATTTTGTGTTGGGAATTTCTGGAATCTGTTGTGATCCACAAACTAACAACCACCCGGGGTTTGCACGTGTCTCCACATAAAAATGGAACCCAATTTTTGAAGGTGGGTCTGACGCTCAAAATATGAAAGGATACAAAACATAACATGGACACATCAAATTTTTCTACATTGTTTTTGCAATGTGGGTAGCTGTGGATTTTAGAGATGGTCTGCACCGCCACCCAGGGAACCCTAATAAACCTGCTCATTTCTGGAAATTAGACAACCAGGGGATCCAGGGTGGTGTGGCTTGCGTGAATCTCACTTGGCCCAGCCACACTAGTGGGGTACCAATGTTACCAAGAGTTGGGGTAGATTTGTGAATCCCTGCAGATTTCAGGACTTTCCATCAGACAAATGTGATGAAAAGGGTTGTTTTTAGGCAAAGCGTGAGGTTTGCAAGGGCTTCTTGGTAAAATAACCTGGTGAGAGCCACACAAGACATGCCACCCTGCACTCTCATGGGGTGTCTAGTTTTCAGAAATGTGCAGCCTTGGTGGGTTTCCCAAGGTGCCGACTGAGGAAGTGCCCAAAATCCACAGCTAACCAAATTGAAGAGAAAAAAAAGGTTGCTTTTCAGTGAAAAAAGTTGATGTATCCATGTTGCGTTTTGGGCACTTTTCTGTCGCGGGAGCTAGGCTCACTAAGACAAGTGAGGTACCATTTTTATCCGGAGACTTGGGGGGGGAAGCTGGGTGGTGGGAATTTGTAGCTACCCGCAGATTCCAGAACTTTCCATCTGTGTCTCGCACGCTAGGCCCAGGCACAAAAGTGGGGTACCATTATTGTGAGGAGATGTGTGGGAACACAGAATAGTTCAACATTTGTAGTTTCAAATTAGATTTCTTTTCATTCGTGCTATCCTAATGTAAGCCAGGATGTAAGAAAGAAGAAATTTTGCAAAATGCCCTTTGTATCACATGCTAGTATGGGTACCTCCAAATTCAGAGATTTACAAATAACCACTGCTCCTAAACCCAGTATCTGGTGTACATTTCAGAAATACATAGATTTTCTTCATACCCATTTTTCATTCTTTCTATTTTACCATATCAACTGCTCTATACTCTGTGCACAATGAAAAACCATTGAAAGGTGCTGCTCAGTTGTTGGCTCTTGGTTCGTCAGGTTCTTGGAGAACCTACAAACCGTATGTATCTTCATAACCAGAAGAGTCTAGAGGACGTACCGGTGTATTGCTTTTCGAAATCGGCCATCGCGACAAGAAGTTACAGATGAACCGTTACAAATGGCTGTTTATTCCTACTCATTTTTCATAGTTTTTTATTTCAGAAGTTAGTTCGTTTGTTTGAGAAAACTCTACGGGATCTACATAAATGACTCCTTGTTGAATTCAGAATTTTATAAACTTTCGTAAATAAATAGCTTTTCGGCATCACCCATAGGTTTCACACTGGTTTCCACCACAAATAGTAGGCGGAAAGCACAAAATTTAGGAAAAATGGTCTGCCTTTTAGAAAACTGCCAAAACTGTGGTAAAAAATAGTTTTTTGAAAGCTGGGATGTTGGTGAATTTAACAGAGCAATAATTTTGTTGATGTCATTTTTAGGGGAAAAAACACTTTTTTGAGGAGCACTTTTTTCCCTAAAAACTGAAAAGGTTGCTATATTTTTGCACATTTTTACAGTCCCCTCCAGAGGAATCTACAAACCCCATAATGTTGGGGAAAAGGGTGCAAATTTGGCATGGATACCTTATGTGGAAAGGAAGGTTATGGGGGCCTAAGCGCAAAGTGCCCCAATGAGCCAAAAAGGGCTCAGCACTGGGGTGAAAAAGCTTCAGCAGTTATGGTGCTAAAATGAGAAATATTATTTTGGATTTTCTCAATAACTTTACCAATCACTACTTAGTTTGAAAACATGTGCTAGTTTGGCCAAACTGCTACCACATTTCATGCAGATTCAATAAATGGCATCGAATGCATTTGCAAATTCATAAACTGCATTTTCATTGCAAAGAACAACTCAACCATAACTATGGAGTGGTTAGCACAAATTATGCAACACATAAGCACACTATGTGGTTGTGTGAAACTATGCTTCACTTTGAAAAACTTACACATAACGTTCAGTTATTGAACAAAAGTGATATCTTTCAGAAGAGCAATTGCACCTCTATAGTTACGATTGCCAGTTCACTCCAAAATCAATCCCGTTATTGTACCCTTAAATTTTTTTTCCATCATGACCAATAAGCACCAACCTTGGGGAAATTATCTTTCAAGCCAGCAGTGTGCAAAGTTCGATACAGCTCCAAAGAGTTTATAGTTTAAAAGGGGTCAAAGATTCCCCAAACTCGTCACTTTTCAATTTAGCATCGCTTCCCATTGAAAATTCGGGTCCCCAAAAACTCAAACTGGTAGGCAAAGGTTCAATTAAACTGTATACCACAACAACTTCTGTCATTCTGAGCTTTTGTCTGATTTTCTCACTTGTCGTTCTGCTGTTCCTAGGATATACGGTAAAATGCGATTGTCTAAAGTGCATAAATCAGTTATGTATATTTTGTTTGGGGGGAAAAAACATAGCAGCCTTATCAACTAACAGTTTTGTTTTTCTAAATGTCTATACAAGATATCAGCACAGAAATGGACGCTAAGTGCAAGATACCAGCAGGGCTACACAGAATGAACACGGAGCACAAAAGAAGAGACAGAATGCAGGACACAAGTGCTACTATTGTATCCCAATAAAAAAACAACAAGGTAATGGATGGAATGCTTGAATTAATCTCTGCCACTGGCAATCGCTCGGGCTGCATCCCAAGCCATCGTTTTTTTGCGCACCATGCCACCCCAGTTTGGACTTCGCCATATACAAATCAGTCTTGACCCTGCTCCCCATGGGAACAGACTGGCCCAAACTGCCAGGCCAGGTCTCCCTGTACCGGAAACAAGCATCCTGGGACCGGTTTCGGCAGAGATGGACTGGGAAACCCAAAGCAGCCCTGGCAATTTTGTTGGACCATCTCCTGGGGGAGGGAGGTGGGGAGAGGGAGTGGGGGGTCTGCAAGTGTGAAGCACTGCTGTTTTTAGGTCGAGCCTAGCAGCGCGCATGCGCTGCTCTACGAGGCTTGGTGTATTCTCTCTTTGAACTTTGGCCATGCCCATCTCGTGTAATTCGTTCCTTGTAGTGCCCCTCTTAATATCTTCCTGTTCTATGGTCCCTTTGTTGTCTTTGTCCCGCCTTTTGGCTGCTTGTTTCCGCCCTGGTGACTGACCCAGTTACATGGATCAGTTCATTTTTCGCCACTTGTTCACGTTTGGCGCACTACTTTTTGTTTTCTTTCAGCTCGCTCGCCATCCCTACACCACCTACTGCCTGTTGCTGCCTTTCATGCTTTTGTCGACACCCCGGCCAGTGTGCATTAACGAGACAAAGCGCCACCCACTTTGCGATTCACATCTTTTTGCAGTTTTATATAGCACAAACTCGACCGAAGGTATCGGAGCGCTTTCCACCAGCACCAGTTGTGTTACAGACTGACACATTCATTTTAGGCAAGGGGGTTAAGTGATTTGCACAAAATCACCGGCTGTTCTAGCCTCACTCCAGACTCGAACCTGGTTGCCCAGCTTCAAAGTCAGCCGTCCTAGCCATTAAGCCACACCCTCTACATTCATTGTCAATCATCCATTTGATCTGCTTGGGTGCGCGGATGAAGACCCCTTCTCTAGTTTCAGGTAAGAGCCTGTCTCGACTCTCGTGTGTGGGGTTTGCTGTAAATGCGCCTGATGACGACCCCTTCTTCCTAAGGAGCACGGCCCAGTAATCAGATTTGGTATTTTAGGAGGGTTTATGTAGCATCTAAATGCCCCTTTCCTCCCAGGGGGCTTCCAGGCTCCCGAACTCCCTCTCTGAACTCTACAGCTGATGAGGTGTGGACGCTGTTGGTATGCATTTACAATGCACACCTCGCATTCACGGGGCACGTCCCCTCTTACAATCTTTTCCCCTCCGTTGTATCTTTCTTCCTTATTTACGGGTTTGCACTTGCTGCTTTAAGGAATCCAAAACTTAAGCGAGGTGAATGAACCAGCACTCACTGCCGGGACCTTTGTACTTAGCGGGCCGCTGCTGGCACCTTCTGTGGCCCGCGTACGTTTAAGTGAACATTATTGCAATATCCCAGCAGGCCCTCTGTACTTTCCCGGGGTATAGTCCAGTTCCAGCGCTCCCCAGTAGTTATTGACATCATGCTAACAGGGCACCACTGGGCATTCTCCCTAGGGATGCTATATTTCACTTTGGTTTGTGTCAGTAACTCCTCAGACCTAACAAGCAGGGCCTTACGGGCTAAATAAAAATGCCAAGGGAGAAGGCAGTTTCTAAAATGTGCAGGCCCATGTAATTAAGGGGGTGACTTGAACAGGTAAAGTAAACCTCTGAGTTCCATAGTGTGACGCTCAACCGTAGCTTAGTGCCTCTATGAGCTTTCTATTTACTGACTGTCAATTAGTGTTAGCTCTTTAAGATGAAGCGCTATACAAGAGTAACATGAGAAACGAAAAATTACAAAAAAAAACATACTGTAAATAGCTAACACTCTTATAAGGTCCCAAAGGCGAGACCTATTGGCTATGCCAATGCTTGTTGTTACTGGGGGCCGAAATTGCAGCACTGCTGCAAAACCGGCCCCCAGTAACAAAACCGGCCCCTACCCTTCCAGCCTCTCAGGGAAATGTCTGATGCCCCCTATGGCCAGTCCGGCCCTGGGTTTCAGGGTATTATTACTCATCAGCCAGGCTAGCTTGAATCCTGTGGCACAGTGAGCACGGGACCCATGTCTGGGCATACCCGGTCCCAGATTGCTGGTTTCCGGTCCACGGATGACCTGGCCTGGTAGTTCGGGCTGGACTGTTCCTTTGGGGAGCAGGGTTAAGACTGATTTGCATATGGCTGGGTCAAGTGGCGGCTCCTCCGCTAAGGCGGAGGAGCGTTGGCCCACTGCTTAGCAGCAGTGAAAGAAAGGAAAAATAAAATGATAATAACCTGATATTATAATTTTATTTGTTTCTGCTGCAGCGTCTTAGCGGGGCGGGCGGGCCTGCTCTGTTCACAGAGCAGGGCAGGGGAGGAGTGGTGGGCACACTAAGTGTGCATAACGCTTTGGCCGGCCGGCTCGGGCCGGCCAAAGCGTCATGTGCACTTTGCATATTCTCCACCCAGGCTGCATTGCAGCCTGGGTGGAGAACATGCCCAGGCCCCCATTCCCTGGCTGAGACGCGAACCACGGTGCTAAGACCAATCACAACGCTGCATTGCAGAGTTGTGATTGGCTCGGGGGAGACTGGGTGTGCTTCCTGGTTCCTGTTTGTCCCGGATGCGGAAGAGAGAAGACGTGGGAGAGACGTGGCCATAAGGTAATTTATTTTTATTTTTTTCTTACACCCTTTTTTACTTCCCCTCCAAACCCAGCCACCGCGAACCATGCCGGCCGCCACTGGCTGGATCCAAACTGGAATGGCAGGGTGAGCAAAATAACTACTGATTTTGGCCCAGATCCCTGTACTGGGGAGTGACTGTATGACATTGTTTAGCATTCTGTCCATCAATTGTTCTTTCTGCATTTGTCACCCTGAGTGGGACAGGTATGCCCAGATGTGGGTCCCATGCTCACTATGCCACTGGAGTCAAGCTAGCCTGTCTGATGAAGGGTGATACCCCGAAACCGGTTCCAGGATGCTTGTTTCCAGTCCAGGGAGGACCTGGCTTGGCAGTTCAGGCTGGACTGTTCCCATGGGGAGCAGGGTCAAGACTGATTTGCATATGGCTGGGCCCAAACTGAAATAGCATGGTAAACAAAATATGGATTTAGGCCCAGATCTCTGTACTTGGCATGAATGTTTGACAATGTTCAGCATTCTGTCCATCAAATTGCCCTTTTTACTGTATCCCAGTCACCTGTAACTGTAGTTCTCGTTTCAACAGGGCTGCACCGTGGAAGTCTTGGCAGAGCACTATCAAAAGGCAGATAAAACTAGCAGCAACACCAGATGGCACTGCATGCACAAAGAAAAAAAGTGAATTTCGAGGAAGTGGCAGGGTCAAGCAGCATCACCATGACCTGCAGAATCAGGGTCATACATGAAATAAGTACCATATCGTCATTGTTATGTTATGCAGATTTGTAGAGCACACTATCACCCAGGAGGGGTGACCTGCCACTGATGAGTTGTGAGTTTAGGCACACATAGGGCCTAGTGCGAGTACCTGAAAAGCCAGTATTCAGCTTCTTGCGGAATTCAAGAAGTGAGCAGGAGGAGGCTCTGATGTGCAGCAGCAGGTCGTTCCACGCTTTAGGAGTGATGAAGGAGAAGACTCGACTGCCAGATCTGGTTTTCTGTATGAGTGGAATTTCTGCGAGGAGTCCGGACGAGTGGTGGTGTCCGGAAGGTTTGTGAAAGCAGAAGTGATTGCTGAGGTATGGTGTTCCAGTGTTATGTAATGCCTTGAAATTTGGGTAAGGAGATTGAATTGTGCTCGTTAGAAAATGGGGAGCCAGTGTAACTCCTTCAGCTGTTGTGTGATGTGAGTGCAGCGTTGTAGGTTGAGAGGCGATTCTGGCTGCTGAGTTCTGAATGATCTGCAGCCTTCCGGTGAGTTTTTTGTTGATCCCGGCATAGAGGGTGTTCCCATAGTCCAGCTTGCTTGTGGCTAGGGCATTCATGATGGTTTTCCGGGTGCTGATTGGGAGCTATTTGAAAATCTTCCTCAACATCTTCAGGTTATGGAAGCATAAGCATAAGTGATGGCATTGACTTGGGCGGTCATGTCAAGATTGCGGTCGATGATGATCCCGGGGTTCTTGGCGTGGGTGGTGAGTGTTGGTCCTAGCTCTGTAGGCCACCAGGTAGTGTATAACGGTGATGTGCTCTTCCCGAGTACGACAATATCGGTCTTGTCAGTGTTCAGCATTAGTCAGTCTTCATCCACTGGGCGATTTCAGTCATGCAGGCATTGAACTTGATCCAGGTACGGCCCGTCCTGTCCATGAGGGAGAGATTGAGTTAGGTGTTATTGGCGTAGGAGAGGACGTAGATACTGTAGATGATGCTGGCTAGACGGATCATGTACGTGTTTAAGAGGGTCGGACTCAGAGAGGATCCTTCCAGAACTCCGCAGATGAGGTCGTGGGTCTCCGAGGTGTACAGTGTCTGGCTGACTGACTGGGTGCTTCCTGTAAGGAAGAAAGATCCATCGTAGTGCGCGTCCTTGGATTCCAATGTAGTGTAGGCGTTGGATGAGGATGGGGCGGGAGACTGTGCAAAATATTGAGGCAAGATTCAGGAGGATGAAGGCCATGGTGTCTCCTCAGTCCAGAGTCATGTGGATGTCATCTGTGGCAGCAATAAGGGCAGTGTCCGTGGTGTGGTTGGGTCTCAAACCAGACTGAGTGCTGTCAAATAGTTGGGGGGCGTGAAGGTATTCGGTGAGATGTCTGTTGATGATTTTCTGCAAGACCTTGGCAGGAAATGGTATCAGGGACATCGGTCTGTAGTTGGTGAGTGTTGAAGACTCCACAAAGGGTTTCTTCAGAAATGGGAGGACAGTTGATGATTTCCAAGCATCTAGAAGCTTGCAGAAGAGGTGGAGGCATTCAGAATAGGTGTGAGCATGGCACTGATGGGTTGCAGTCCTCTGGAGTAGTCATGGTGGGCTCAGGGGTCCGATGTGGCCCCTGAGTGGATGGACTTCACCGTGGCATCAGTTTCTTCAGGGGTGATGATGGGCCATGTTGTTAGCGTAGGTTCTTTGGATAATATTGGGAGACCTTTGGCGAGGCCTGCCGCCAAACGGTTCGGTTGCAGGCTGAAGATGCTATAAATGGCCGTGATTTTGTTGATGGAGAATTGAGAGAGAGATTGTTGCAGAGGTCCTGTAAGGGGATGATCGAGGTGGAGGCAGCCAATGGTGAGGTGAAATCTTTCACAATGGCGAAGATTTCTTTGCTTCTTTTGGGGCTGGCATCAATGCACACTCCCAGTTCGGCGAGTTTGGTGGTCCAGATCATATGGTGGTAGCGTCTTAGGGTGGATTTGAACGTACTCCTGTCCATTAGTTCTCTAGTTCCCTAGAATATCACAGATGGAAACTGACACCATTTAGAAACCACAGGATGTATTAATCTTACTAACTCTTAGAAAAGGGATAGTTCTGCTATGAGCTCAGAATCATGCACAGTGCTTAATTTGAAAAAATATTGGTGCCGGGACATGCAGTATTTCTCAGGAGGCCACCGTGGTCGATACTACCCACTGTCCTTACCAGCACTGCAAAATACTAAATATGAAACAATGCTAGTGTGACAAACAGGACTGTCGAATGTCACGTTAAGCTGCAAGGACGGCCTGGACCATCTGGTTTAATTTTTTGGAAGTATATTCAACACTTGTGGCTTAGCCCTGCTCAAAAATAGAATGACAGTGCCACCATGTGGTAGTCGGTTATAAATAAGTGCTGGTGCCAAGCACTGGCTAACACTAGGACAAGTTAAGCACAGACACACACGCGTACACCCACCCACCATCAGCCACTCACATGCCCACAATCAAACACCCACTGTAGGGACATTGATGACGGTAGTATCTTAACTTGGAAATTTCTGTTCATTATGTTTTCGTACTACAGCTATAATGGCACCCCCCACCCCTTCAATGTTAACTTTCCTAGAACTTTTTTTTTAGTGAATATTTACATGGATCAATATACACATACACACAACTATTACAGAGGTGTGATACAGCCTTTGTAGTTTTAGTTTGGTCTGTTAGCCCAAGGAATAAAGGGGCACATGCATCAAGCAATTTTGCGATTGCAAACTGTGAGATTCGCAAAAATCGGCCGTTTGCGATCGGAAAATGTCCCTTTCCAATGCATGAAAGTTTTTTAAAATCGCAATTTAGGTAATCGCAATTTAGGCAATGCAAGACCATTCTCACCTGAGGCCAATAGGAAAGAATGGAGTCACAAATTCAAATAGCGATTCCCTAATTGTGTTTGCGATTCTTAAGGAATCGCAATTAGAGAATCGCTATTTGCTCTCTGTTTTGTTGCATTGCATTTTTCGATTACCAAATAGCGATTTCTAAAAAATAGCTATTTGGTAATCGCAAAATGAAACTTTGATGCATGTGCCCCAAACCTTTTTACATATAAAGCCCTTCACTTTTGCATGAAAATTTAAAATGCTGTGCAGGTTGGTTAATTGTAAGTAAAGCTCTATGTGGGGAGCAATTCCCTGTGATTTTATAATTTTAAGTCCCACAGTAACTCTTACCACCAGAAAAAAAAAAAAAAACTTCTGGAAGAAATGGCACTGAATGTGGCATGTGCACCGAGTCCAATTTGAACATTTGCTTTACACGCATTAAAAAGGTGTTCCTCTAGTTTTAAAAACAAGTGTGCCTATGAAGAATCCCTCCAGCACAGATATTAGAAAATATCTAAGGTATTTGGTAGGAGAAGATCATATTTTAGTTACAAATTAAGACATGTAGGTTCCATGAAACACAGTGTTGCATGGAAAGTACAGTGTTTTCAGGAAATTGACAAAGAAAAATGCATATTGTTCGGAGTGCGGATGGGAAGATCTACTGTAATACAATATAAAATAAAGGCGAGAATACAAATATACTATATTAATATTTAATATTCAGTCATTGGAGATGCCATTTATTTACCAAACATTCCAATTTCCCATTAGAAGCAGTCTAGGAGAGAACGGGTGGGGGGTTGAAAGTTGTCCGCGCACACAGACCGGGGAGCCTCAGGACCATGGTGCAAGTATGAAGCAGTGTTATGCAGCTCCCTTTCAGGCAGTGTGATTTCTGGGAAACCAGTGGAAACAGGTCCCAGGTAACGCTTTCACAGCGCTCAAAAATAATCTTCATCCTACTTCAAACTTTACATGGTGTCAGTTTTACATAATAAATGTATTACGTAAAAAGCATTTCATTTCCACAATATATCCTCCAGGCACTTGAGACTACTCAATAGAAAAGCGGTTGGAGGGGGTATTTAGGTGTTTGATTGTGGTTAGGCATAAAAGCTAAAATCAACTTCTTCTAATAGGCCAAAATCATAAGAAACAATACTTGCATCTAATTGGAATCACCTTCAATATCATAAAATATATCTTACAAATAAGTGTTCCAATAGGATGTTAAGGCAATTTGCTAATGATAACCATAACCTCACATTGATTGCTCGGCTTAATGATGTGTTGATTCTTCCAGATATTTTGTGCTTACTTCCAAAGGATTACTTCACAGTAATCGTATTAATCAGAGTCTACTTTCTTGTCCCAGCCCCACCCTGAGGAACCAAAATCAAAAAAGTTTAAAATCCTCCACGCATGTCTATAAAAGACTTCTCCTGCCCAGAAACCTGAGCTGACTATGAAAGCAGCCCAACAGACTCCAATCGAAGCCGTGCACACAGCGGGGAGAACCGGGAGGACTCTGACAAGGAAGTAAAAACAAAGTAATGAGATTACCGGTAAGTACTTGAAGCATTACTTCCCCTTGCCAGTCTTTACATTATGAGGATCTACACCATCTGGCGCATGGTCAGACGGAGTCAGAATATAGGTCCGGGCACCAAACTAAAAATAGCCCCCATTAGCGAATCAAGGCAGTTTTAAACTTGTAAAGACAAGCTGTATAGGTGTTTTGGAAGCTATGGGAGACAGCTTGCATTTGTGCTTGCTGCAGGCAACAATTGTGGTAATATCAGAGAAATCAACAGGGAAGACTGGCTCACCATAAAATCAAGACCATAAGAAAGGCCCACAAACAGCCAAAATACCAGCCCATACACTGACCAGTCAGACCACCCGTTCAGGAGCTGCCAGATTGCCCTAGAGGCCAGTCCAGCCCATATCAGGTATGACTTTCAGCGATCGTCCACTAGTCAGTCACAAGGAGCAAAGTCCAGACTCAAACAAGACAGAGCTGTACCACAAGGCAGAGGAGACCAAAGGCAAAGTGTACAACCGGTGCACTCAGAAGAGCCAGCCCCCAACAAAGGAGACTTCTGAAAGATCCAATGGTCATTGGGTAACAGGAGAGTCAAGATAGTCAAAGGAAGCAACCAGTCAAGTAAACCACCGCTACTGATGTGGGAAAAGAAAGCCTGCAGGGTCCATATGGCAGAAGAGGAAGGACCCCGAGATGGGCAAGCACACCACAGCCAAACATTAACAAGATCACAGATCAGAGACCACCAATGATGGGCACTCTTGGGGCAGAGGATGAGGGATTTGAATGCTAAAAGAGAAGGCCAGAAGGTAGTATGAGACACAAGACCAACTCCCCAAAATAAACCCTACTACTGGCACCCAAGGAGGCACCGAGGAATGGGAGGTTCAAACAAGCGATGCACCACTCCCAAAATGTGGTCACAAGAGCGCAACAGCCCAAGTAAGGTACATAAGGCAAACCGAAGAGGAAACCCAGAACTATGGGTAACAATCACAGGCAAGGCAGCAGAAAAGTGTCAAACCCATTGAAGAGGAAAACCCAAAAGAAAATGTTGCAAGGCCAAAGGGAGCTATATTGCCACATGCACAGCAGGTCCAACACAGTCCCAAGCTCAGCAAGAAGCATGATGGTAAAGTCTCGTAAACAGCCTGGGGGGCTGAATGAATCCACAACCATTGGCGGCACCCACACCAACAATCAGAACTCTAACCCTAAGCCTAAAAAGAACCATGGAAAGGGTAAGCCAGACCAAACACCTTAATATGTACCACAAAGGACCCAATAGTCTGAGCTTATGGGTACCCAGATTACCAGAAGAACCCAGATGCCAAGCCCAGCAGGAGCCTAGGAAGCCAACAAAAGCAGACACAAAGCCCAAAGCAGAAACAAACTACCTGCGGCAAGGAAAGAAAAGCCCAAAAAGAGCTGCAAAAGGTAAACTCCCATTCAAAAACAGGAAACAAGGGGTGACTGCCTCCCAGAGGCGATAGACAAGACAGGAGTTTTCTGCAGAGGTTTATATGGATAGGTGGAGGGGGGAAGGAGTTTAATCTTTCTTCCTTCAGACAGACAGTGGGATGCCGAACTCCAGCATGCAGACGATGTAAAGACTAGGATGAGGAAGGTAATGGAGAAGAGCACAGTAGAGGCAAGCTCCTCCAGCCAGAAAGCAGAGCATTTCCCTTTAACCTGCGCCTTTCCTTTCGGTATCAAATTAGTGATGTTGGTAGTGCCTTGGTGGGACCTTTCCTTTGTTACATAAAACAGAGAGAACACCCCTGGAGATATTTGCCTCACACTCTCTCCTTCATATATTTTTTGTGTAAGCTCGAGAGCGGTGGTTATAAAAAGTGGAGGATGCAAGTGAAGGATAAAACTGCACAAAAAGGAGTGAACATCTCAGTGCTCACTGGTATGGGGGACAGTGAAAGGCTCTGGTAAGTGGATTAAACTGCTGAACATTTGAACGAAGTTCTCGTTTTACAGTGCTGCTGAGAACATGTGAATAAACCCCGTTATTTCTTAAGAAACACTCAGCGTGCGAGGAGAAATAAAAGTGCAATAAGGAAATAACTTAGATATGTGGTACTGAATAAACTTGGTAATTCTTGTGCTGTACTGGTTAACAAGGAGGGATAAAATACTTCGTTTACACAGCGGCGGCTCCTCTAATATAGCGGGGGAGCATCTCGCCACCCCCCCAGCCCCCCACCAGCAGCGGCAAAAATTTCAAAATAAAATGATAATAAACCAGGTTTATTATAATTTAATTTTTTTCTCCCAGGAGAGTCTTAGGGCGGGGCCATTGAGGGGAGGGGGCAGTCACCGAGGAAGAGTGGTGGGCACTGAGATCAGTGCATTTGGCCGGCCGTCTCAGGCCGGCCAAAGCATCATGCGCACTGTAGCTCTCTCCAACCCCAGCTGCATTGCTGGGTTGGAGAGAGCAGCCTTCCTGGGAGCGCAAAGCCTCGGCCCTCAGGCCAATCCTGACGATGCTCTCATGAATGAGAGCAGCGTCAGGATTGGCTGCAGGGGATTCTGGGAGTCTGTGCTGGTGAGGAGAAGAGCGGCGATGCAGCAGGACAGACAGGTAAGTTATTTTTTATTTGCTGTAATCGTAGGCCCCCCTCCCCGCCACTCAGAGCGGACACCAGCCGCTACTGCGTTTACAGCCCGGTTATATACAAAGGATCTAATTTATGAACCCAGTACAACTTTGTCTGATGGTAAGATACACCTCTTGAATATGCACAAAACTACTTCCCAAACAGGTGTAAACTAACAATTTAGGAGGAACAGGTCTAACTGTATGGTATTTCCAAAATTAAACAGGGTTTAAACCTGTTTTCCTAGCCCTAGGGGTGCCCATTTTGTACACCCCAGGCACGCTCACATGTATGATTTGAAATTCAATTTACAACTACATAAATTATGCACCCGTATTTCACTTACTAAAATTTTAACACCACCAGGAAATCAGTGTATGTTATGCAAGAGTACATTGCACCTTTCTAATGCCTTCATTGGCCAGGCCCTAAATATATTCAAAAGGAAGTAAAGGCCAAGCAGCAAGAGGAATTCAACTTATTATGGAAAAAAATAGCAGGACAGAACAAATGTATTTTTGCTTACCTTCTTTGTCAGATTCTTGGCCAGAACTTTACCTGCAAGAAAAAAAAAAAAAGCTGTAATTTAATAACGTACCTCAGATACTCTGCTGAGGTCAAGAGCAAGACATTCCCAACATCAAACAGAATATTTGTGTGACTGGCAGTTTGAGTCTAATTTTCATTTTCCACACGAAAAGTACAAACTAAAAATAACATCGTGAACAGCCTATAGACCGAGTCTGTGAGTAAGGAATGCACCAGGTGGAGAGTTACACGAGATGTTTATGTAGCCAATAATTAATATGATAAGGGATAATACAATTTTTGGTTGTCCTTTGAATGAATGGAGTCTTGTCTTGGTGCCAAACAGAGTCTTCATGAGGTGAACACACAGCAACCAAACAGAATGACCTGTGCATACTGTTCCACACAGATGCATTGGAAAATTCAGTCAGAATACCCAAGTCACACTATGTGAGTAATGTGGAGGAGGTTAACATAAATGCCCTCTGGATGAACCAGGAGAGTGAAGTTTGAATTTCTTTCAGTCTGGCACTGGTAGCCGGGAAAAGTCAAGCCAACCTAAGGAAACATGGCCAAATTCCCCAAAATCAGCGAGCCTAGAACAACACGACTGCGCTGCTGAAATAAAGACATTTAGAAAGGCAATGTGTTTGTGCCAATGATCAGTAGGCGAAGGCAGATTAAAACATCTAACCTGACCTGAAAATACAAACTGAACTGACTCTCCATTCTAATTACTCAATGTGTGTTAGGATTGGCTAGAGAACGCTTTATATGTCTGCCAGACAATCACAAAAAAGAATAACACAGTAGTAGAGTGAGGGGATTAGGCTTCTCCCGTTTGTTTCTCTTACATACATGCATTTTATCGGGCAGCAATTGTGTTAGCAAATCTCTGAAGTAGTTTCATTGCTCATAACCAACAGAGAAATTGTTGCCGCAGTCTCAGTGCCAAATACAGAAGGAAGGAGCTTTGCACGGTGTAAAAACTCACCAAATTCAGGAGAAAGAGGTGAAATCTCTCACAAATGTAATAGCAAACGTTTTTTACATGGTTAACCTTCTGATAAAAACAATGGAACTAGGTTTTGTAATGACAACCGTTTGGCAAATACCATAAGTAGAGGTTTTATATTGTTAACTAATTGCAAACACCATAGGAAAGGGTTTTACACTGTTAAACACAGACAGAACTTTAAACAGACCTCTAGTTCAGGAGGGGTTCGAGAAATCTGGCATTCATTGTGTACATTTATAACTTCATGTTTAATATTTAGTTGTATGGGAATCAAAGTACTTTTTCGTTTTAAAAGTAAAAGCATTAGCTGGACATTGATTTCTTATGTCTTATTATGTGCTTTGCCGAGTTCTGAGTTTCTAACCCACACCACCTCCTTGACTAAACCTTGGACTTGTTATCTTGAGGGTAATGTGCTGAAAAGGCGTACCTAGTGTTCCCTTTGGGTCTAATGGTAAGGTTAAAAGGCTCTAGCAGGCACAACTGGAGCCCAATAACCCAAATTTGCCACGGAACCCCCAAATCCATTTCCCACATTCACTGCACTGTCCATTCTTCCAAAAGAAACCAACCATGCTACTTACTCCATCTCCTCAGGCTCCAACAGTTGCAGCACATGCTACTGCTGGAAAGAAAAACAGTGAGTCATGCCACATTTGCAATTAGCAGCAAGGCTAGCATAATGCAGCAATGTAGTCCCTGTTCCTAAGATGGTTCCACAGTCCAAACATAATGAAACAGCAGCATATCATATGAAGTGGGCTGATGTTGCAGTAGACAAACAGACAAGCCACAGTAATGTGCTGTCTGTCTCTCCCCAGTGGTGATCGTATTATATATTGGTTTTCCCCAGAGTCGATGACCTTCCAATCTAATGGGCAATGACACTGGTGTATGTGCACTGAGCTGTACTACACCGGTTTATCTAATGTATAGGTATGGAGGTGTTCAGTGCATGAATAATTATGTGCTCTTCGGAACATGCGCAGTTTAGTTGTCATGCATGGTGGAGAATCACCAGCTCTCATCAAGCTCACTATATTACACATGCACCCTACCTGTGAAGAGCATTTTGCCATATGTGGCACTGAGTGTGAATGCATGCAGTGCAGCTAGAGTGGCTTCGAAGTTGGTGCACAGGGACCTAGCACCCATTAGGGACCACAACTTTTAGAAACTCCTGCAGAGCTGTTCATTTGTGGCTTGATGCAGAGACCTAGAGTGGAAGGCCTGAAGTGAGGTGGTCTAAATACTTGCTTACTGGTGTACCTGGTGCTTTGCGACACGTGTAAATACAAATGGTTGAGAATATCATATGGGGGTCAGTGATCTTTGTGCAGGAGGAGCTGCGGGGGAGGAGGGGGGTAGTTTGCCAGCTGTCAATAGACAAGGATTCTTGAAAGTAAATACATGGAGAGCTTGGTTCATTAATGCCCCCACCCAATCTTGGATACACGTATTAGGGAGAAAAGAGCATCAAAACTCAAAAGGGGAGCAAGAGAATTCTGCTTAAGAACGACTGCAGCAGCATTATTTCAAGAGTAGGACTCATTCATAATTAAATAAGCGCAGGACATGGCTTTAGCCTTGGCCTCAACAAAAACAAAAGGCGAACTGTCATAGCCCTTATGGTAAAAAATAAAAACGCTATAAATACTGACAGCACTCAAACCCCTCACAAAGTAGCAGTCAAGACCCTCCAGACGAACTCTCACACCCCTCACAGAGCACCAGTCACTATTACCAGAAGCATTCTGACACCCTTCAGAAAGTAGAAGTCACACACTAACGACCGCACTTCCACCCACACCCACCAGAACAGCAGTCACACACTATTCGAAGCACTCATGTCCACGCCAAGACAAGGAGGACTATCATGGCGAATCAGCAACAGTTCTCACATCCCTCAAAGAGCAGTAGGCCCACACCTTCCATAACACTCTCATATCCCGCACAGACTCGAAGTCATACACTACCAGTAGCACACTCACATTCCTATTCATTGATTAGCAAAAGTTTGTGTGTATGTGTTTTTATGGCGAGGCGAGTGGGTGAATGCAAGAATAAATCACATGGTGGATGAATAGATGAACGGGTGCAAGGATGAGTAATTGAATGCATGGAAGATTATTGACTAAGTCCATGAATAGATGAATGAGTGACTGCATGGATGGAAGCATTCAGGCTCCTTTAGTTATAACTATACAAAAAAGGAGAAGGAGAAGAAAAGGACTGACTTTAATGTGTAAGGATACACCCTCTAATGTCATACAAAAGTACCTGGCACGATTAGTAAGAAAATACGGAGAACCCTTCCCTAAGGGATGATACCCAATGCATTAAGACCAATTGCTTGGTTTCTTCTCTAAAAAGGATGAAGACCCTCATTCACCGAAGTGACATGATTTATCATAGGGCCAGCCCTCACCATGACGTAAAGCTACACATGGTGAACTCCCCTTGGAGCTTTTTTTTAAATAGAGGAATGAATAGTGCGCCTTGCCAACATTCAAACCCCTGGAGACCTAGCAGTTGTGTACTAAAAATGTGTAGGAGGGTGTCTTGTGAGACCTTTATTAACCACTCCTTAAGAAGTTATTAATAACTGTGTACTTCGGGCTAGTAAAAGTGGGGAGAAACATGTTGATGCAAACTGGGGGTCTGCATTAAAGAGATCCCCAACAGGTCCGGGGCATTCGTCATGACCAGGAGTCCTATCTGGGGCATATGTATATTCCATTCCGTCAGTCATGAAAGGCTATAGCTACACCTAGTTTGTTCGGTGCAGCCCATATTGATCCTTTTTGACCCGTGAAAGAGAAAACTGAAAAGGCACACACATCATTATTTATGGTATCATTCGTTATGTCCCAACATAATGACAGCTGGCATTTAGTTATCAATGCAACGTAAATTACGGTTTGTGAAAACACGTGGTTACTGAACACAGCAAGATGTTTCACACCCTGCATACATTCTACTCTCCACCATACGGTGTATTCGTCCACACATTCAGTTTTTTAAAAATGATATTCAGTTATGCACATTATTCTGGGCCTAAATTAAGGCTACCTGGCCTTGACCCGCGATATTGTGAAACTGTAATATCAAAAATAGTTTCAGGATTTGAATCAAATTTAGACAAGGTTTGCAAGAGTAAAGATCATAGTCTGACCACTGTAAGTGAGAGATGCCTCCATATTCTGTGGTTAAGGGAGTAGTAATAATGACCTATGTACTCACCGCTGTGGCATGGCAGCACCAAAATAGAATCAGTGGTCTACCACATGCTAAGGAAGCCACTTGGTAGCTTATAATCTGTCTCTCTCCCGTATCAGCAGTGAGTGCGCACTGATGAATCTGTGGTTGGATAGAGTATCCGCCAGAAGGAGAGTTACCAAAGGCAAGTAACTTGTTCTTCTAAGGGGTACTTCTAACCACAATTTCCTCTCCTTAGAATGGATAGCAAAGCGGTTTGTGGAGTGGATTCAGACTAGAGTCTTGAAGACCTGAGTGCGCAAAGTGTCATTCCTGCTGGACATATCTGTGCTTTGTGAACAGATGCACCAACGCCCCTGTCCGAGCGTGGCAGATATCAAGGACAGGCACTTCTTGCACCAACAAAAGTCAGAAGCCTTGGCCCTGGTGGAGTGGGATCTTAGACCTTTGGTGGGCTCATTGTTGTCCAGTGCATAGCAAACCTTAACGCAGAGGAATATTCTCTTCGTTAAGGTCTTCTTCTGCTCAGCCATCCCTTTCTTTGCTCTGGAGAATCACATAAAAACCTGGTCATCCATATCATGATTCTAGGTACGATCTCTGTAAAACTTGAAATCCTTTTGGTGTCCAACCTATAGAGCCTCTCCTCTTTCGAGCGAAGAGGGGGAGCAAAGAACACTGACAGTGTAATGGATTTCTCAACGTGAAAGAGTCACAACTTTTTTTAAGAAGGCCATTGAGTCCTCAGCACCAATCTGTCAGAGGAAAAAGTTGGTATACAGCTTCCTTAGTTCACTCATGCAATGACCTGACACAATCGCAATGAGAAACACAGTCTCCAAGGTCAAGAGATGCAGCAAGCAGCTATGCATTGGCTTGATGAGTGTACATATGAGGAATGTCAAGATTAAGTTAAGTTTCCCACTGTGCTATCACAAACAGCTTTGGAGGAAACATGTCAAATTTTTAATAAATCTCATCACATTAGGTGATTTGAACAAGAAAGGGCTGACAAATAACCTTTTACAGTGCCCAGTGGAAAGCTTTACCTGGCTAGAGACAATACATATAAAAGAAAATCCAACAGCTTTGATTGTAAGGCACTGCAACAGATTTACAAATTGCGATTCTCCTAATAACATGACAAGAGAATCTGGATTTTATTAAAGACACGGAGGCTAACATTATGCATATTTCTTTTAATGCTAACTCCAAGCAGCCACTTAGAAGCAATACATCATAAAGTGAAACAGATCTAGAATAGAATCTTCCAGATGTACAATAGCCATGCATATAGGATAGTCTGCCTCTTTTAAATGCGAGGTAATAAGGTAAGTCTTCTTCTGTATAACATTTTCTTTCTTTTTTTTTGTGTGTGCATTCCAAACGGATAGAAACAATGAAGTTTGAATGAAGGGGACACAGAGTTAATTCTTTCTGAACATCTTCCTTGCGGAAACAGCAGTATAGATGAATCAGTTATGTTGAGTTATCTGAAATAAGAAAGAGTATAAGTGCTCTGTTGTCATGTAACTGAGAAAGGTGTAATATCAAAGCGGGCAAGTTATATGAAATTTTTAACAATACATTGAATAAAGGTTGTATGAAATTTTCAACAATACATTGAATAAAGGTTGTATCATAAATTATGCATCTATTGTTCAGTCATTCATGTATCCACCCACGGGAGAGGAAGGGTGGGATAATGTTAGCCTCCGTGTCTTTAATGAAATCCAGATTCTCTTGTCATGTTATTAGGAGAATCGCAATTTCATTACAAGACCGGAGGCTACCATTATGCATGTTGGTAGTTTGTAGTTTAGTAACACTACATCTGCCATATGTTTAATAGGTTTACAATAGTGTTTAGCAAAAGTGTTAGAATTTGACCAATCAGCTGCTTTAAGAATGTTATCTAGTTTACCCCCTTTCCAAAATGATTCGCTAGCCATAGCGCCCCTTATTGAGTGTGCCTGGAACCTTTTAGGTCAATATCAGCTGATTGCATTGCATATTTAACCTATCTTGCTATAGAAGCTGATGTAATGGGTTTGAAGGGTTTCACAAAAGAGATAAGTAATTGGTTAACATCATTCGCATGATGTTCGCTCATTCTTGCATCATATTCTTTCTTACAATCTACCACACAAGGTTTTTTGCATGCGTTAAACTTTGTGTTGAAAATTGTATCTGACAGTCTTAGTTCTCTTAATAATCTCGAAATTGACACCAAAGGCGTCATAGACTCTGAGTTACTTCTAGTGCTTTAACGTCTGATACTCTACGGCAGGAGATTAGGCAGAGAAGAAACGCTAGATTTATGGAAAGTCTCTTCTTATCTAGGTAGCTGTTCTCAGGCCAGGTAGTGAAAGGGTATAGTAGTAACTTAACATCCCATAGGGTTTCGTATTTAGGTTTAGGTGGTCTCCTTAGTTTGATACTTTTCATAATTCTGCATATTATGGCATTTTTTCCCTATGTTCTTGCCATTTATTAGAGTGTGGCCTGCTGAAATAGCTGATCTGTAGCAATTAATTGATCTGTAAGTAAGCCCTCTCTCATATTGTTGTTGTTTTTAAATATATTTTTATTTTTTGCTAGAAACTGTGTAATTGTAGCATTAATTACATGTACTTACAATCCAAACATAAAACCATAATTTCATTTGAGAGACAAGGAACAATCAGGTAATACATTACGCACAGTAATCAATAAATCATAAGCTAAAGAATGACATAATATAGCAACAGAATTTTCAGAATGGACTTAAGGAAGAAATTTCAGTTTATAAAAAAGACGCAATCCAGGAGGAGAGGGGGCCCCAGATCCTATTCCCTTTGATCCTGCCTTTTCTGCCTCTCCTTTCATAAAGTGCCTTTTCTAAATTATATTTATGTAAAAATCGTCCCTTCCACTGCTGGAAGGTTGGAGGTTGTGAATCAAGCCAGACTGAGGCGACACAGAGCCTGAAAACTGCCATTGCTATGAAAGTGAGTTCTACCCCTTTATTACCAACTAGATCATTTACTCCTAATAACATCAACTGAGGTGTCAGAGGAACATCTTCATTAAGAATCTGTTGTAAGAAGCCTGAAATTTCACGACCTATAGATTCTATACAAGGGCAAGTGGCGAAAATATGCACTAAATCCACACCAAAAGTTGCACATCTAAAGCAAGATGTCCCCTCTGTACCACCCCATTTAACAATTTTCGCAGGTGTAATATATAGATCGAATAAAGTCTTAAAATGTTGAGCCCGTAAGTTGGCAGAGCACAATACCGTGTCCCAAAGTTCTAATGATCTCATAAAACAAGAATCCTCAACCCCCAACCTATCCTGCCATTTCAGCCTATGTTTATCTAAATCGTCTGGTATTCCTTCCTGCAGGCATCTATATATCTGTGTAATTGAGGATCCTGCACTGCTAATTAACAATTCGATCAAAGGTATTTGTCCAAACCCTGCTGCACCACCAGCCTTCTGATAGGCGCCGGGGCCAACGGCTGTTTCTTGAAATTCTATGAAGCAAGCTACTTTAAGAAAACGCGCTTCAAGGTATTAATCGCTGCTTTTCGCAATTGGGCAGGCATAAGGAAGAAACTTGGGGTAGGTAGGTTCAACCGTTATTCTCCCATAATTGGGAACGACCAACTGCCAAGGGCATTACAAGATACATGTTTGGCAAGGTGGGGAAAGGGTGGTTTATACAGGATAGGGGACCTGTTAGCTGGGGATCATATAACTTCATTTGAAGTAGTTAGGGAAAGGTTCGGTGTTGGCCCTCGGGATTTTTTTAAATTTCTACAGCTGAGAGATTTCCTGCTTCTCTCATATTGTTAACTAAAAAGTTTGCTACGTGTACGATAGGAGCCTCCACGGAATCCAGGTTCCTCTCCAGGTACCAGCGTACCCAAGTTCTCCAGATGCTATTGCATCTATAGTGGGTTCCAGAAGCCCATGACTCTTGGAGGAGTGTAGTAGCTTGTTTCAAAAGATCTGTGATTTCATTAGATTTCCTGACACCTTCCAGGCAAGAAGGTTCAAAGTCCCTGTCTGGACTAGGGGATGTTCCCTTCCATCTATGTCTCTTAAAAGGCCTTTCGCGGCTGGAAGTAGAAAGGGTATTTCGCAGGCTAATTCCAAGCTCATCGGAAACCACGCCTGGGAGGGCCAGAAAGGGGTTATTAGTAATAAGGAGCATTGGTCTTGTCTCACGTTCTGGAAGACTCTCTGGATCATTGCAAATGGGGGAAATGCATATGCTCAAATTCTTTTCCATGGCTGGAAAAAGGCATTCACTGCTTGAGCACCGGGGTCTGGCATCCAGATGAAATAGATGTGCAGTTGGAATGTCAGTCTGCTTTCGAAAAGATCTACTTCCAGAGGGCCCCAGAACTGATTTAAAGCTCTGAAGGCTTTCACGTTGAGTTTCCAGTTGCTGTGGTCTAGGAGGAATCTTGAATTCCAGTCAGCAGTGATGTTGCTTTTTCCCAGTAAGTATGCTGCTTTTAGGGCTATCTTGTGTTCTAGACAGAACATCCAGAGTTTTTGGCTAGATTCGATAGGTCTGAGGATTTTGTACCCCCTAAGCAATTTATGTATGCCACAGCTGATATGTTGTCCATTTTTAGAATAACCAATCTGCCGTGTAGGGATTGTTTGAAGCTCATCAGAGCGTAAAGGCCAGTAGTTAACTCTAGGTAGTTTATGTGGTGAGAGCTCTCTGAATAGGACCATAGAACTCCCGTGTTCTGATTCTGTAAGCACGCTCCCCAGCCATGAAGGCTCGCATCTGACTCTAGAATGAATTCTGGGGAGTTTTCGAAAATGGCTTTGCCGTTCCAGGCATCTAGATTCTCTAACCACCAGTTCAATTCTGATTTTGCTTTGTGGTCTAGGGTTACTTTGTCTCCGTACCATAATCCAGCACAGAGGGCTTTTGCCTTCACTCTTTGAAGGGCTAGATAATGTAAAGGACCCGGAAAGATAGCTTGGATAGAGGAAAATAGGAGGCCCATGAGTCTGGCTAGTTCTCTTAGGGACAAGAGGTCTCGTTTTAATACAAGTCGTATTTCTTTGCGTATTTTCGTGATTTTCTTCTTGGGTAGCAGCAAAAGTGATTTTACTGTGTCTACAGTGAATCCCAGTAATTCCAGAGATTTTGAGGGGGTCATGATAGATTTTTCTGTGTCGTCGAGAAAGACAATCAGTTGTATCCATCTTTCTCTCAAGAAGGATGCTATAGCCCTCATTACCTTGGTGAAACACCAGGGAGCAGAAGATAGCCCAAAGGGGAGAGCTTGGAATTGGAATAGACAACAGTTCCATGTGAATTGGAGGTATGGTTGGAACTCTGAGGCCATGGGGATTGTGAAGTAGGCATCTTTCAAGTCCAACTTCACTAGCCAGTCCATTTCTAGAAGCATGTCTCTCAGAAGGTAGATACCCTCCACTTTGAAGTGTCTGTAGATGAGAGATTTGTTCAATTCTCTCAGGTTTATGACTGGTCTTCAACCCTTGTCTTTTTTCTCTACCAGAAAGAGTGCTTACGAATTTCATTCGATCCCACGGTACTTATATAATTGCTCCTTTCTCCATCATGGACATGACCTCTTCCTCTACTATTTTCTGTTGTACTGTGATCAGTACTAGGTTTCTTGGGGGGTGAGGATTGTGTCGGTGTTTTCGAAAATTCTATTTTGAAGCCTTGAATGGTTTCTAAAACCCAGGGGTCTTGTGTAATTGTTTTCCAAGTCTGTAAAAAAAAAAAAAACAATCTGAGTCGACCTAATCCTCATTGTCTGTAGTAGGGCCTTTGGTAGGCACGGCCGGTAGAGCGGCCCCTTCTGCCGACCCTGGCGAAAGGGTTGAATACTCGACGCATGCTGTTCTGAGCTTTGTCTAGGGCTGTGAAGGTTGCGACATATTTGCCTAAGATCTTGATCATGTCCTCTCCAAATAGGAGTCCTCTGGGGTTTGCTGAGGGTTCTTTGTCAGCCATGTCACTCAGCTTAGGGTTGATCTTGGTAAGGACTACTCTTCGTCGCTTGCATTTATCCCTGCATTCGCGTTCCCTAATAGGGTCAGGGTTTTCTGACTCCATCCTCTTAGCTTAGTAGATCTAAGTCTAACGGTGTACTGTTAATGTGGCTGTCTTTCGCCATATCAATTATTCTAGTCAGCGGGCCTAAATATCAAGCATGTGATCCTGGCAGGCCTTCAGTGACCTTTTCATGCCCTTCCTGGGGTCTCTACCCAGTTTGAATAGGAATTTGATTAATTCTGGGTCGAGGTTGGGTGTCAGGCATACCTTTTCTTGAACCACTGGTCTGGGACATTCTGCCCTTAGGATATTTCGTGTTTCTCTTTCTAGGGGATGTCCTAATCCATCTTTTTATGAATGCGGCTACGTGATCTTGGGGCCACCATTCTGAGCTCCTCGGGTGTTTGATATTATGTGGAGAGAACATCTCCTCACCCAGTGGGTTGGTTATAATTTCTTTAGAGGATGAAGGGAGCTCTGCCTCTGATAGGGGACTCTCGAAGTCTAGATCATCCTGGTCTAGGTCAAGGATATATTCTTCCAACGGGTTCATGTTTTGGTCCCCTTGTGGTTCAATTTCAAGATCTTGTGTATCATGACGAGCACTTAGATATTGTGTACCACTTTGGACACCTTGATAGGTTGTGTCGCTAAGGACACCTGATACTTTTGAGGTGCGTAGACCTACCTTATAGTTTGAGGTGCTTAGACCTCCTTTATATGATGAGGTGCGTAGGCCTCCAAAATTATTTGAGGTGCTTAGACCTCCCAATGTGCTCATGGGGCTTGTTCTTTCAATGTTGTTCTCTCTCTTTAATCTTTTGCCCCCTTTTTTTATTGCATTCCCCGTTTTGGCCTTTCTGGGTTTCAATAGTGCCATCTTCTTCCTCAATTAAGGGATTTTTGGTTGACATGACCTGGTTGAGTGTTTTGCGCATGCAGGAGAGCATCTCTTGTTGAATAATCTTTTTCATTTCTTCAATATTGATGTTAGGGGTAGGTACCTCAAGACCATCTGATTCTACATCAGACATGTTAGATTTTATACTCCTTTACGGGTTGTAGTACTTAGTAATCTATATAGATGGCTTAGAAGGCAGGCAACCCGACTTATTAGTAAGGTTCAGAGGAGCTTATATAAATTAAGGCTTTGTTAGAGGAGCTTATGTAAATTAAGGCTTTGTTACAGCAGGTCTTTTACATTTTATGCTCCTTTGCTGTAAAGTGAGGTTTTTGGTGTAAAAATAGCTTTTGAGTACTTGCGGTCGCATTTAGCAGCTGATCACAGGAGGGTCCAACTGCCAGACTTCCTGACATCGGATATGCTTCCGAGCGATCAGCTATTGATTTACTGCATTGCCCAGGTAGCCCCTCAACTACAGACGGCGTAAAGGTTTTTAATTTTTTTTTTAAATTTTAATTATTGATTTTTGTTATGAGTTCCCGACTAGTCTGTATTTCGGGGTAGCCCGTGATTGGGTGGAAACGCAGTGTGAGGTCCGGGGTAAGGGCGGAAACGGGGGGAGCAGGATTTCCGTAAATTGGAAATCAGTTAGGTGTGAGCCGAGATTTAAGAGGAGTTTGAGGTCAAAGAGGCATAAGTCTATTCAGAAAGGTATACAAATTAAGTTAAAAAGAGCACAAGTGTATTCAGAAAGGTATACAAATTAAGTTGAGAAAACATACATACACATGTAGTTGCCCATTCTAGAAGATACAGGTCATACATGAAAGTGAAGAGAAAATGTACTTATCTGCCTGGAGCCGCATTTAAAAGAGGCAGACTATCCTATGTGCATGGCTATTGTACATCTGAAAGATTCTATTCTAGATTTGTTTCACTTTATGATGTATTGCTTCTAAGTGGCTGCTTGGAGTTAGCATTAAAAGAAATATGCATATTGGTAGCCTCCGCTCTTGTAATGAAATTTGTCTCAGCACCAGTCATAAATGGATTTTATGGAGGAATTACATCCACCAGCTCACAGGGCAAATTGAATGCAGTCAATTGCCGCCACTCAATCTCCTTGCATGGAGGAGTAAGTTGTGTAGATTCGGGTGGAGGACCCTGCCCTGTTGCGGAGACAGGATGTCCTACTAAAGTAGCATCATACACAAAAAGGAGCATAAGGGGGAATAATAATCAGGTTGCCCCCCACACATTCACTTATAAATCCACAAAACCTGATTATTTACGAACACTAATTAGTTACCGGATGTCAGGAGCAGTTAAGACACTATCTCTGCTCATGGGCTGGCTTTTACGATTAATGCCATTCACCTCCCGATCCGAGTGTTCATTTGCTACTATTTGTCAATTCACCAGGTGGCATTTCATCTTGTGAACAGCAAAAAGAAAGAACGAAAGAAAAAAACGTGTGCAGGTGCCGCCCCTCCTAGCTTAATTGTGAGGATTGAACCCAAAATTCTTGGAGGATAAGCAGTTTCGGGTGGATTGGAGCTATATAGCCAACAAGTGCACCAGCGACTGGCTTATCTTAATTATAAACACGGCCAAAAGACTCAGCAAAGAATTACTAAAGGAGATCCTTGAATTAGAAGAGTCAATTAAAAGGGATACCACTATTAGTGATACTAAGGAACAACTGGCCTGAATTCAAAGTGATCTTGCCAATTATAAGACCTATATGGTGAATCAGAAAATTAAGGGTCTAAAACGCAACCTAGACCGATTTTCACATGAATGGGCGTTCCCTTATGTGGAAGACAAGTATTACCAAACAAACACAGAACAGCCGTATCAACAGAATTATCAGAGGGGGGGGCCGACTAGGCAGACTAGGAGAACCCCATACAACTGGACCTTTGACAACACGAGCAGTGAGGTGGAAGAGGTGGGTGAACAACCATCCACGTCTAATCAGAATAGGGTTAGATTCACTCCCCAGAGCAGGACCAACGAAGACCTTGGCGCGCTTCTGAGGTCTTTTTTAGGCCAGAACCAGAGAGGCAACAGAGGAGGGGGAGGGCAGAGAGGGAGAGGCAGGGGTCGCCCAAACCAAGAACAAACATGGCAGGCATACTCACCCCGGATAACCAGCAGCAGGGGCAGAACACCCCTGTAACCAATATAGTGCTTAATGTATCTGACTACCCACTTTCGCCTGGTGAGGTGCAGTTCCTAAACAAAGGCTTGGGATACGTTCCGACACCTTTAAGTTTAGGGTTGAGTTTTTTTAATTGATGAGGAAGATCAAAATTCATAAGTTTTTTGCAGACAAAAGACCGGAACCCCCGTCTGTCTTTTCTACAAATTTACACCGCCCTTCGGCGTTCTGCCCCCCCAGTTCATCAGTGGGACCCGAGGTGACGGTGTTTGAGCAACGTGTACCCCATGACATTGTCTCCCTGGAGCAATCACAGAACCAACATAACTTTCAGAACATGAGTCGTACTGATTGGCTAGCGATAAAATAATTACAGGACAATGGTATGATAACGATTAAACCGGCCGATAAAGGCAGTGCGGTAGTAGTAATGAATACCAAAGATTATGAAGCTGAAATCCTCAGACTACTTGGGGTGCGCGCCAATTATCAACCTCTGGCACGTGACCCCACGAGAGAACTGCAAGACATGATCAGGGCCATGGTGGCTGACGCCACAAAGAAGAAGTGGTCACTCACAAGGAAGCTGAATTCCTTATGAATCCGAAACCGAGGACCCCGGCATTTTACATCTTGCCGAAGATCCACAAAGCACAGCATCCACCCCTGGGTCGCCCGACTGTATCGGGGATTCAGTCCTTATTAGAGCCGTTATCGCAGTTTGCAGATTTTTTCTTGAGGGAATCTGTTATAACCCAGCCCTCCTTTGTACAGGACACCACTGGCGTCCAGTGGTGTCCTTAACATCTTGGACTCGGTGGAGTACGATCCTGTTCACCAATTATTGGTGACCATAGATATTGAATCGTTGTATACCAGCATACCCCAAGACGCCACGTTGGCGGCAGCAGCGCGGGCACTTGGGGCACGCGAGTGGTTCTATGATACACCGCAATCTTTTGTCCTGCAATGTGTGGAGTTGGCCCTCACCAAAAACCTTTTTGGCTATAAGAACCAGCTATATCTCCAAGTATCGGGGACATCAATGGTGGCTACATTTGCGCCCAGTCTGGCCTGCATTTATGTGGGCCAGTTTGAGGAGAATATCATCTATCATGCCTCCAACCCCTTCCAAGAGAACATTTCTCTTTGGAAGAGGTTTATCGATGATGTGCTTTGCATCTGGACTGGGCCAGAATTTAGATTGCAGGCTTTTTTACAATGGCTGAACGAGGCGGATAGCTGTTTGCGGTTTACATGGACCATCAACAGGCGTTCGGCTGTCTATTTAGACCTAGACATAGCTGCAATTGATAAACTCCATACGACTGTCCATCAAAAGCCTACCGACAGGAACTCTCTGCTCCATTATCGCTCCTTCCACTCCAGAGCCTTGCGGGACAATCTTCCTGTGGGGCAGTTTTTAAGATACCGCAGGAATTGCACCTCTACAGAAATGTATATGGAACAATCTGAGGACCTGGTGACGAAGCTGAAAAACAGAGCCTATCCAACAAAGGTGGTGAAAAGGGCACGGAAAAGGGATTTGAGGCTTTGAGGCCCTGTTAGAGAGGAACGAGAGACAGAAGGAGGCGTGTCTACCAGTGGTCACCACCTTCGATCCCCTGTCAACTAAAATCAGGCAGATAATAAGAAAACATTGGACACTACTGGACACAAGTGAGACAAAGATGCCACCCACAAAGTTTGCATTTAGAAGGGCGTCCAACCTACGAGATCGGTTGGTCCACACCCGCCCTAGTCAGCTGAAAAAAGAATCAGGTGTACCAACGGGGCATTACCCATGTGGGTGTTGCTCGGTTTGTGACCTTACTGAGGCAGCCAAAAGTATACATCTGGCAAGCGGCAGGACGTGGTATCTTAATAAATTCAGTAATTGTAACATCACGCATGTAATCTACAGACTTGCCTGTGCCTGTGGGTTGCACTACATTGGTCTCACGTCACGGAAAGCGAAGGTGAGGATACAAGAACATATAAGTACCCTCAAGGCGGGGAAATTGAACACACGTTCGGTTCAGCACTATCAGGAACAAAAACACAATTTCAGGGACCTGAAATGGACTGTGCTTGAGAGGATAGTGGGTGATACACATAGTATTGATGACATTCTAGCAAGGAAGGAGGCACAGTGGATTTTTACAGAGAAGGCGGACCAAGTAGGCCTGAATGATTGTATTGAGTGGAATAAAGTGCGTAGATAGAACAGTAGAGGTGGATGAGAATTAACATCAGATCACACCTATGGATGTTTCTGATAGATCATCAAAATCAACCCACTGAAACATTCAGGAAAGTGAAGAAGGTAGAAGACAGTAAATGTTGGGCGAACAAGTTGAATCCAGTTGGAAGATCGAGGTCCAATAAAGGTTTTATAACTGATGTGAACCCACTCCTTTTGTTCCCAGCCACTCCATAATTGTATCCATCACGACTACACACACCCGACCATAGTACCCTGTCGGTGAAAAAATGAGAAATAACATCATGTTATACTGACTTCAGTACTATTTTACTGTGGGTAAGCGTGATCAAACTAGTGTGACAGCCTAAATAGGTTGAACGGGATGTAGCCCAGTCTCTCTACCCACTCTGGGAATCCAATACACCACTTTGATGCCAAGATATATACCACATAAGTCAACATGTAACATCGGTCTAATATGGCCCCCGTGGTAGAGCAGGAAGCATGTGAAGTATAATATGCCAAGATGCCATGACACATTAAACATATGCTTGAACACGAAACTCTGTTCTAGTATGCCCTCGTGATTGAATGGAAAGTATTTAAATGACTACATTTTAAAAGCGTTGCTTATAGGCCAATATATACTCAATATTAAGTATATTACAAAACACCATTCCAATATGGCCCCCACGGCCGAGTAGGACGCTTCTGATGCACAACATGGGGCGTGGGAGTGAGTGAGGCCGAGGT
Source organism: Calotriton arnoldi (assembly GCA_963921515.1). NCBI lineage: Eukaryota > Metazoa > Chordata > Amphibia > Caudata > Salamandridae > Calotriton > Calotriton arnoldi. Next base: position 97,243 of record CAWUFW010007542.1, on the reverse strand, counting down.
CGTGACCCAGGTAACACTTCCGGGTCTCGCTTTTGAAAGCACGCGCGAACGCCGTGTGCAACGTGACTGAGCACGAAGCAGAGGCGTCCGCTATCACGGTAAGAGGGAACCAGAATGAATGGGGGTGTGTCTGCTTGCTGTGAGAGAGTGAGTACGCGAGTTCGAAATAACATGCGAAGCCCATTTAAAAAGGTGGTGCAGCCGAGTGGGGTTGTGTGAGAAACAAGAGGAGATGACAATCAAAAGGCACTGAGCTCGGTGCAGCGTTGTTACGATGGTTCTCTGGGGGGTGGGATGAACTCACGACATACAGTAAAATGCAATGATGAGTGAAAGTAGGGCTGTGAACAACAATGTGGCTTGAAGGGCACGGCCACGTGAGGAGAACAGTGTGTACTTACTAAGATATATACATAAACACCTACAAGTTGATGTGCGGCGACCTTGATTATCTTCAGGGGATGCGTGGCTAAAAGGTGAGGGCACCCGGTAATGGTATGTTGCGGGTACGAGAGATGACCGCAACCACCTGATAAACATGTTACCTCTATAAGCTTGCATGCGTTGACTTTCTGGCGCAGCCGTAAGTCATTGATTTTAACGTGTTATCAATGGTTGGCACGATCTTTCTTTTATTATTTGTCAATCACTACAGGCTAAGCTTGGAAGTACCAGTGAGGTGAAGACTGGTCCCCCGAGCCCTGATGAAGTTGCCGCAAATAGATTGGCAACAAAACATGTCGGCCTTTCCTATTTGAAATGGTCAAATACATGCCGTTCTTTTAAGCTGAGGGTACTCACGGCACCCAATAAAGTATGCTCGTTTGCAAGTGAGTTACACCTCATTTTAGCTTGGAGAAGCAAATTTCTTTCTCTCTTTTCACGACGGGGCCCAGTTGGTATAGAATGACACAAGCACTTACAGTGCATTCGTATACACATCACTTCTTTCTTTTCTTCACCGCTCAAAATCTGGACACCTTTCTTTTTTCTTCATGGTTATGAAAGTTACCAATGATGATAGCGTGGGCAAACTGGTGAGTACCAACCAGCAGCTCCCTTGGTGATGCTTACGTGAGGTACTTTCTGACCTTTCACACATTTATTTCTTTTTTTTTTTTTCTTCTTGCTGTTCACAAGATGAAATGCCACCTGGTGTATTGACAAATAGTAGCAACTGAACACTCGGATCGGGAGGTGAATGGCATTAATCGTAAAAGCCAGCCCATGAGCAGAGATAATGTATTAACTGCTCCTGACATCCGGTAACTAATTAGTGTTCGTAAATAATCAGGTTTTGTGGATTTACTACTAAAGTAGCAGCCTGATCGGAGGACAGACACTTATGCTCAGAAGTTTTGGGTACCACTCCTGGTCTAATCCGCAGCCACCAATAGGACTTCTGCCTGGTTGTTCTTGCTCTTCTTCAGATCTCTGGGCAGGCAAGCAAGTGGTGGGGAGGCATACAGGAGTCCTTTGCTACATTCCAACCGGAATGCAGCTCCTAACAAATGTTCTTACCGTGATCAAAGCCCTAAGCCACTGTGGAATGCAGATGCCAGTCATGATATGCCAAGCAAAGTCTTCTGAATTAATCCATTATGGCATTCAGGGACCCTGAAAGGTGCTGGGCAACTAAAAAGATGGTATGCTGCTCCAGCCACATCCAGAGATGGAAAGCCTCTTGGCACAGAACCCAGTAACCCACTCTGCCCTGCTTGTTGTAGTACCACATGGCGGTGGTGTTGTCTGTAAGAACTTGCACCAGCCTTTCCTTGACATGTCTATAGTCATTTAAATTGGTTATCCACACATAGGATAGAGCACAAACAGTAATTGAAAAGAGGAATATATATTCAAATGCATTTTATTAAATTTAATATTAATATATAGAAAGATATCTATGTACCTAAAGTCAACCAAAAAAAAACCACTAGATCCTCCTCTTTTAAAAAACATCTATATAACAAAGTGTCACAAATTTAAAAGAAGAAAAACGACATTAAGACAATAGGAGGGCAGAGGTCCAGGGCAAGTAAAGGTCCATAGAGCCTGGGGGAGGGCACTCTTCTCAGATTTCCCATATAATGCTTTAAAATACAGGTTATGCCCTATAGTGTTCCCGACTGTGGATATTTCGTTCTATACAGAGAGAATAATATCCAGCCTGGAAAGTCACAAGACCTCCCCAAGAGTATGCCTACAAACCTATAGCTCGCCTGGCTTTCCAGGCATAATCTTGGGAATATTTGTGAATACCACAAAGTCAGAGAAGTACATGTAGGCGGAAGCTGAGAGCTCACTGGTGCTTTTCTGAATTTAAGGGTGAGTAGGCCCCAAAAGCTTTCATGGTTGAACCAGTCGAAATTTAATCACAAAAGATTATGGATAAAGTGACATAAATCACTCTACCAAATTACATGGATTAAAACATGCATCTCTGCTGCTCTCTGTAGTACAAAGCCTAATGGAAGGAGTAGAAGCATTTTATTTTCATCTTTATATTGCTACCTTAACACCATGGACATCATTTAGGGGTCGCAGTAGTGACCCCCTAGCTTGCCCTTTGCTACCCCTGGCACTGCCTTTGCGACCCCAGGCCTCAGAGTTGAAATCAGTGCCAAGTACACAGGGGTGGCTCGCATTATCAGAGTCAGGTTCTAACCTCGTTTTCTGCTCTTTTTTATTACATTAATAGTGAATTCACTATAAGTGTAATTTAACAGTGGAGCAGCAAGATCTGGACCTTCACTGGCATCTTAGACAAGAAAAATAAAATAGTTTTAATGTAAGTTGTGTGCGTGCATGTGGGCAAGAGTGAGTAGTGTGTATATGTGTGAGCATGTATGTTTGTATATGGAATCGTGGATATGTGTGTTTGTCAAAATGAGTAAGTATAAGTGAGTCAGAGTAAGAGCGAGTGCGAATGAGTGATTCAGCATGAGAGTGCACGAGAGTAGGTGAAAATGAATGAGTGCAAGTCAGTGTTAATGATAGAATTAGTGTGAATAAGTGAATGTAAGTGAGCATGTGTTGTTATGCTTGCTGTTGGACCTGGCATGAGTCTTGGATTGTAGAAGCACCCTTGACAAAATGTTGCCATTGCAATACTGGAGGCAGTACTTGCATATGGGATACCCCTAGCAAAATGCTCCTGCTGGCACTCTAGGTATATTATAGCATGGAGCACCCATGAAAAAATGCCAGCGCTGGCCTCCTGGAGGTAATTCTTGGCATAGTTGGCACCTGTGGCAAATTGCTTGTGATGGCACATTGGAGGAAATCACTGGCATATGGGAAGACAACTGTGGCAAGGTCACGGGGCCATCCATGGCAAAATGTGGTTCTTGACATATTAGACATAACCTTTGGCATAAGGGACCTCCATAGTGCAAGAGAAGCAGTTATTAGGAAAATTCTGGCACTGGCATATTGTATGTAATGTTTGGGCAAAAGGGGTCACCATGGCAAAATGCTGCTTCTAGCAATGGAGGTAATTTTTGACATAAGGGGGCACCCATGGGACATTTTAAAAACAAAATTGGGAACTGATTGGGAATGTCAGATTTCAGTAGCTTGAACACCATGAAAGGACTTGAATACTTAGTGTTTTTTTTTTTTAGAGCCTATGGCTTTTTAGCAAATTTATGTGAAAACTCTGCATTAAAATACACTAGTAAAGCCCATTTTTTCCAAACCATTCTCAGGAAAGAGAGAGATCCCCACACTTGGTTCTCCCCTACAAGAATTTATAATATTAATTATGCAAATATATAACTTCAGCAATGATAATTATTGTGATATCATCAGGATTAGGGCTATGTGACATCACTTCTTATGACGATGCAGGGTCAAAGGTCATATGATGTCACTTCCTTTGACATCATTAAGGTCAAAGGGTATATGATGTCACTTCTGCTGCCCCTGTCACTTTAGTGGATTGACGTCTCTGCTTAACACAACTCTTTCAGAACAAAGCATATATTCTTATACATAAATCCTCAAGTACAAAAATCAAAACACATTCAATGTAACAAAACACAAATATATTCAATGTCCTTACAACAACAGGAACAGTCTCTATTCCTAACTTTTTTTCATGTGAATATATGGCTGCGACTTCCAAATATCATACACAATCCATATTAGAGGTAGTCCTTTATGGTTACACCAATGAGGAGACGTCCTGTGCTCAGAATTGTTTTGGGGGTGTCCATGGTTACGTGCAAAAGATTTATTTTTGAATCGGACTCCTCCAGTCAAAAGAGGTTGACGCATTTCGACCCTTATAGTTGGGCCTCTTCAGGACATAGGAAGTTTACGAACATGTAATATAATGTATACGTCTGATTCAAAAATAAAAATAAATCTGATGCAAGTAACAAGGGACACCCCCAAACAAATTTTGAGGATGGGACGTCTCCTCATGGGTGTCACCATAAAGGACTACCTCTAATATGGATTGCGTATGATATTTGGAAGTTGCAGTCATATATTCACATGAAAAACGTTTGGAAGAGAGACGGTTCCTATTGTAGTAGGGACATTGAATATATAAGTGTGTTTTGTAACATTTAATGTGTTTTGATTTTTGTACTTGAGGATTTATGTATAAGAAGATATGTCCCACTTTGTATTGTGAATAGACATTTGTTTTGTCACTGTTCTATGTATATACACTGTTCTACGTACCCCTGTCTAGGAGTGTGGGGTTTCACTTCTTTAAAAGGCTAATAAATAGCATTTTGTAAGTCTAGGCCAGACCAGTGACCGATTAATAAACTTACTGGCTTGGTTGCGTAATAATCTATTCCCACAGATTACCCCTTTTTCTGTTTCTCTCATCTATTGCCCAAGTTCAAGTGGGATTAGCAGGGCAAACCCCTATTTTGTATTCACATTGGGTGGCTTGCAACACCTCAGGTAACTTAAGGAGTTTTTCTATCAATAACAAGGAATGAAAAATGTTATAGTCGTTATGCCAAACTAAGAATGTAATCTTCTGTACAGAATGCCTGATACAATGGCAAAACTACTCAAGAAATTAGGGCAAGAATCCTACAGCATCAATCAATGGTGTGGCAAAAAGTGTGAAGGCCCCTCTGGTAGACTAATGAAAAAACAACACAAGGAGACAGATATGTCCCGGTTTGTGATTGATATGGTACAACCTTCAAAAATAAGAACAAAGAGAAAGTCATTTTATATAAGGAAAACACATGGATTTGGAAACTGAACACTGTGAAATGTGGTGTAAATTCAGATGTTGGATGGTATTCCTTCGCGGTATTGTGAATCTTTTAGCTGATCAAGCACAAGTTTTTGCTCGTTGTCCCCAATATATTGTGCATATTTACACTGCTATTGCCTTGATTATTCAGACAGTCTATTTTATTTGAATGAGATAATCCTTTTCCTTGGCATATGTCCTTCCTTAGTACACACATCTCACTAAGGTGGCTAAGTTTTGAGATCTTGCCCTTGCTCTATTCTTCCAACTGATAGATCGATTAGGGAGTATGTCTGTATAATTCACACTCTTGTTTTTGAATAAATGTGGCACTATTTGCAGAGAATATTCATTGTTCCTTTGAGTTTTACTCAATACTTATTGATATGAACTTGATTTTGCTGTTTTTCTGGAATTGTTATAATCTGATCAACAAACTGGTTTGATTCATTTTCAACTAATGTCCTCCCAACATGGCGCTGTACTTACAGGCATTTTAGTATCTAAGTACGCTTTTAACTTATTCGCATGACTGAGAGTTTGCTGGTTCCTTGCGTTGTTATATTTGATCAATCAATTAGCGAGGTTGCGATTTGTCTTTTATACATATGGTTTTATCGATAATACCCGTTAGTCTCTACAATGCTTTGAACACATTTGTTACCACAACTTGTAAACAACAACATAACAACATTTCAATATGACATTGACGTGGTAGACAGTTTTATATGCAGGTGTGCATGCTTAGAGTACGGTCTAGGTGCTCTGTAGTTCAGTAATTAGTGTTTAGCGGTCTTTATATCTGCCTGGGTTTTCAATTCATGCTTGATAGACGTTGGCTTAGATTGTAGATTGCATAGTTGTGGAGCTCCTGCTACATGCACTCTTTGATGTCCGTTTGTCAGACTTATCACTAGCACTGTGGCTGTAATATTAAATAGGTTACAGTCCCATTACCTTTTATCTTTTATCTTTATTCTAGTTGCTTAGCCAGGCAGAATTCATTGTGGTTTTTGGCACTTGTTAATTTTGTAAGTGATGCAAGTTGGCTTGTCAATTTAATGAAATAGGAATCTCACAAATACATTGGCACTTGTCAATTTTACCGTTAGTCCTTTGGTAGGTCTTTAAAGAACCATTGCACTTCCACCTTTTCATTAAGTGTTCATCTGGTTTTTTTTGTTGATTTTTTTCGGTTTGTGATAGTGCCTAATTCTTACCAGTATGTATCAGTGGTTTGAAGATTGATACCCTTACAAGCATTTAATTTATAAAATAAGACACTCACCTACTAGGCATTTGATTACCATTATATTTGAAAGGAGAGTTTGTTGGACAAGGTACTGGAATTTTGTGGTTTGATTCTTCTATAACTTTGCCAGTTCTAAGTATTTATACTAGTCTTTGTGTTTTTTGCCATAGATTGTATTCAACAGACAGGGAAGCACGGAATGCTTTTCCAGACCTTCTAGTTTGTTCAGATTGTCAAACTATGTAAGTGTTCGGTTTTGTTGAGATGGTTTTTAACAAATTTATTTTATTCCTAAATTGTTATCACTAGCCCAAGGTTGATAACTTTTCCATCCTAGTGATTTCTTCTTTACGGAAATTATAAAATTATATCTACACGTGATACAAAACTTGATTAATTATGCCTCTTTGATTATGAGGCATAATGTGCAATATACGGTAATATGAGATTTAAATGTAATTAATTGTTCAATGTATTTACAAAAGAAATAAATTAATTGAACGTGTTACCTGATTTTTTAAGTTTGATTAGGTAGGAAGTATAATTCCATCCATAAATGTAGATCTTTTAATTGATGTGGTTATGTTTGAAGTGGGACATATATTATATATATACTTATATATATTATATATATATATATATATATACACATATATATATATATATATATATATGTAGAAACAAACTCCTGACAATCAATGCAATCCAAGGAAATCAGGTACGGACCACTTCGAGCTGAGTTCAAGGTGCTGTATTGCGATTAATTAAACAGCATGACGCGTTTCGACCGGGTCTCCCCGGTCTTGATCACATGACGTGCTTGAGCAAATGACACAATATATAGTGACGTGATAATTGTGAAACCACTCCCCCTGACATGATGAAGCTAAACAAAATACTTAACGGACATCTTTTTTTACAAATGTCAATGTATATGTTTACAAATAAATAACTGCCTGAAAATAAACACGGAACAATCCTGTGTCATAGACTGTAGCCAATCGGCTGAATGCAGTAGTTAATCAGTAACATACGGACATCTGAGGAGAAAACCGACCCAATCCGGTACAGTTATTCCATATTTTGGTTTGGCTAAATTCACCGGAGGAATGCAAGTGCTAATAAATAAATAAAGTGCTAGTGCAAAAAAGTGCTTTTCATCATTAGTTTAAAATAGCTATTAAAAACATCATAGCTAAAAAACTGAATGTCTAATCAGGTAAAAGCAGGCTAAATCTTACATATATTTCATGTTATTAAAGTGCAAGTGCAAATAAATGTTATAGATGCCTGGGAGTTCATCTTAGACATCAGATCATGATGACAAATATTGATTACTTAATAATCAATCTGGGGTAAAGAAGATTTATGCACAAAGGCCTAGGGATATGTGCAATTATCAGAAAATTGAGCTGTATGCACCACGTAATAATATAACCATTTTTCTGGTTTGTGCAACTATTCAATACACAGAAATACAGTACGAAGATAATGATAATTGGGTGAGTATAAATAGTTCAATAAAACCGACTAAAAACCAAGCATTAACCCAGTAAAAACCATGTAAAACCAGAAATTATCAGGTAAAACAAGGTAAAATAATTGGGTAAAAAGAAAGTCATAATAATCGGATAAAAAACCAATATATACACAAGTCCACCACAATTATTGATCAGATAGAATCACATTAGGAGCCAGTTTGGGAAGATCATGTTGAAGACACATTATAGAAAATTATGCATGTCTTCACCCGTATTCAATCCTTTCGGCATCTTAGTGTCAAGTGATAAAATATACTGGGTTTCCAACTGACGTAATTTTCTTTCTCTATTTCCTCCCCTTGATAACCTCGGCACTGCATCAATAACAAAATAAATTAGGTCATTTAGGTTATTATTGTGCACTAACTTGAAATGCCGGGCAACTGGGTAGCTGGGGTCTGAATTAACTATTGCACGAAGGTGCGGAAGGATCCGATTAAACACCTGCAGCTTTGTGCTGCCCACATATTGTAGGTGGCAGGAACATTCAAGAATATATACTGCGAATTCGGTTCTGCAAGTGAACACTGCCTTGATTTTAATGGGTGTAGGTTCAAATGCATCGGTATATTCTTGTTTATTGACCCCAAATTTGCACGCTCGGCATGAACTGCACCTATAAAAACCTGTCATATTCAATAACCAATTGTTAGGTGCAGTAACCTCAGGGCTGGTTTTGACTAATGCATCCCTCATTGAAGGTGCCCGTCTAAATGTTATTGAGGGCAATTCAGGCAAAATTTGTGAAAGTGTCATATCAGTTTTAACAATAAGCCAGTTGTTGTATATTATTTTTCTTAGTTGTTTTTCTTGGTGACTGAAGGTTGTTATAAGCCTTATTGACTCACTACTTGTGTGTTGGTTCTTGATTGCCTCAATGTTAATGGGGGTAGTTCTAGTGTCAGTATTAACTGTGATATCAGTCCTGTTGGCCTTTGATAATGCGGTGTTCAAGTCTTTCATCTTATAGCCCCTTACCAAGAATCTCTGTAATGCTTCAGCCTGACACTGTGTGAGATCCGTGTGTAAACTGCAAATTCTCTTAATTCTTAAGAATTCTCCGTACGGTATGCTTTTTATTATATGTTTAGGGTGGGAGCTGCTGGCATGTAAAATAGAATTTCCAGCTGTTACCTTTCTATGCAGTTTGGTCTGTAAGGTATTATTATCGACATAGATTTCCACATCAGAAACTGGACTCTCTGGTTGCTGATGTGGGCAGTAAATTCTAAATTCAGGTCATTATTGTTAATAGTACTAACAAAACTTTGGGCTGCCTCCAAAGATCCCTTCCAGATAACACACACGTCATCAATAAAACGCCACCAATTAAGTACATGTGTGTCATACACCTGTTTGTGGGTATGCCTGAGGACATGCTCCTCCCACCAACCCACATGCAGGCATGCATAGGTGGGAGAAAAGCATGCCCCCATGGCCACCCCGCGCAGCTGATGAAACACCTCTTTGTTGAAAGTAAAATAGTTATTTAGCAAACACAATTCAATCATTTTGATTAACATGGCATTATGTTGGAAGAATTGTATATTTCTAGTAGCTAAATAATATTTGACAGCTTCCAATCCATCAACATGTTTGATGCTCGTATATAGAGAGTAGATATCCATGACAATCAGTAAATATTCCTGTTTCCAGATCACTGCCTGTAATTTGGTTAAAAAATGTCCCGTATCTTTAATGAACGAAGGAAGGTTCTCTACATGCTCATGTAAATAAAAGTGGACATATTTGGACATGGCTTCCAGTAAGCTTTTTCGGGCAGAAATAATAGGACATCCAGGCACTGGGCTGACATTCTTATGAACCTTCGGAATTAGATACAAGACCGGCGTAATTGGATGTTCATTCTTGAGGAAGTTGTATTCATTTTTACTTAGTAATCCTTCTCGTTTCCATTGACCAAGATTTTTAAACACCAGTTCTTTAGTGTGTTTCATATCCTGATGTGTTGCTTTTTTATAACATGCAATGTCTGTTAGGTGGCGTTCAGCTTCTTGCATGTACAATTCCTTCGGCCATATATAGACATACATACATACATACATACACACACACACACACACACACACACACACACACACACACACACACACACACACACACACACACACACACACACTCATATATATATGTATACATACAATTCCCAAATTAGATGTAAGTGCTCACTTAGACCAGTGCAAGTGCAGCGTTTCCTTTATCTAGGATAGGAAAGAAGCGCTTTGGCCTGACAGCCATGATGAAGCTCATCAGGCCAAAACATGTCTTTTCCATGTCCTGAATAAAGGATAAGGCTGCACTTTCACTGATCTGAGTGCCCGTCTTTCATATAATTTGGGAATTGGGTACTTCCCCAGTGCAGATGTTCCACCCCAGCTGGATATTGGGGATCAACAGGAGAGTGAGGATTGATATCAATATCAAATATATCTTGCTCTTTCTCGAAGTTCTCTTTTTCGAAGTTATTGAAATTTTATTAAACATTTTTAATGTAATCAATACATTTTTAAACTTTCCATTGTGTGAATTACTGAAATATACATTAGATTAAAAATATTGGTGATTTTTGGAGAAGGGTGATACATCTGCTTTATATATATTTATATGCTCACCCCCTTGAGAAAGCCACTAGGCTCACTTTTAATATTTTGGTGTTGTGACTTTTTGACCTAGTCAGTAAGTCTGCCAGAGTGTGGCCAGGACCTGTGAGACCAACCACATCCTTCGCATGCCAGGACGCTGTGCACAGCAAGGGGTTGGCTGCCCGCGAGGGGTGTGAAGCAGGGCCTGCGCCAACCCCACGCCAAACACAGCTGAAGGTTGCTTTTCTGCGTGGGGTTGGATGCAGGGCCTGGCCTGGCCTTCGGCCTTTACGTATGGTAACAGAATATTACTTTATGTTAAAAACTAGAAATTCAGTGAAAAAAAACAAAGGTTAAAGTGATGTTTTAGTTAGAGGTGGACTAGGCCCTCTCTGAAGGGTCATCGTCAAAGTTTTTGCCTTCACCCTCCTGTTTTCTGAACCCATTTTTGTTGGCTTTTAGGACTCTGTGCACTTTACCACTGTTAACCAGAGCTAAAGTGCTTGCGCTCACATCTTTAAACATGATACAATTGACTTACACCCAATTGGCACGTATAATTTGCTTGTAGGTCCCTAGTAAAGTGGTACTACAAAGTGGGCCTGCACAGTGGGCCTGTAAATGAAATCCTACTAGTGGGCCTGCAGCACTCATTGTACCACCCACTCAAGTAGCCTTTTGAACATGACTCGGATATGAAATTGAAGCCTGTGTGTGCAGTTTTAAACTGCCATTTCAACCTGGCAAAATAAACCTTATGCCAAGCTAAAACCTCCTTTTTAATACACAAGTCATCGCTAGGGTAGGCCCTAACAGCCCATGGGGCAAGTTGCGGTGCTTTAAAAGAAAATTGGCCAAGTACTTTTATATGTCCTGGTAGTGAAAAACTCCTCCATTCACTTTTCACTACTGGGAAGCCTACCTCTCTCATAGGATAACATTGGGTTACCTTATTACATTTATTTAGAGATTGGGAGCAGGTAGGAAGGTTGGGTTTGGTCTTTAAAGAGTTGTAGTTTAAAATTCTCTTTAATGGTAAAGTGGGATTTCAAATCAATTCTGAAAACGCCACTTTTAGATAGCTGCATTTTTCTTGTCCTAACCATTGACTGCCTGTATCCTGGGTCGCATGACTAGGTGTAGCTGGCAGTTGGTATTTGCATATTACTCACAGACAGTGAGACAAAGGGGGAAAAGTGTTGGCAAGCTGGGCCATCCCTGACTTGATGAAGGGCAGAGCTGTCACCTACCACACTTGCACATCACAAAGACTCTGTCTCAGCAGACTCACAAAGGGTTTCACACTAGCCTTTTGTGCCCGAGACTAGTTGGGGCAAGGGCAGGAAGGCAGGAAATTCTTTACACTTCTTTAGGGGAGGACTCTAGAAGCTTCTTCTGCTTCAAAGTGGGTACCAGGTATAAATATCAGACCCAACTCTTCAAATCACTTCTGGACCTGTGGACTCTGCCAGGAAGAAGGACTGCCCTGTTGTGAAGTCTTCTCTGTTGACCTGTTTCTTGACCAAGGACTGCTTTGCAGTCCAAAGCCTGCTGTTGCTGCACCAAGACTCTTCTGCTGCTGTTAGCTGTCATGCTGAATCCAGCCTGTCTGTATGGAACCAGAACTTCAGGAAATCTCCAAGAGTCACTTATTTGGCCTGCTGTACAAGCCACAGGAACAGAACACGCTTCTTTCAGTCAGCCTATCTCCCAGCACCTCGAAGCAGCATGACAGCTCACCATCAACTGGCGCGATGCAGCTCATTCTCGATACCATCGAATCTCAGCGCAAGTCTCCGCAAGCTCCATCAGCTTTCTCAATGACGATGCAGGACCACGCATCGCAGTTCGATGACTATCAACTCCGCCACTGCCAAAGCATCTCGATGCCGGACCTTGCATCGCAGCTCCTCATTAATGGTTGTTTGACTCCAGCCTGAGCAGCTCGACGCAAGGACTTCACATCTCAACGCTCAGGCCCACAGGGTACTTTTGTCGTTGGTCTGACCTCAATCCTGTAAGTGGCCCGTGTTCCATTACAGTTGGCCAGAACTTGTGACTTGGACTATGTCTACCGTAACCAGATAACCGCGGTTGGTGCTATTTGCTACTTAGCCTAAAACTGCACATCTTTGATTCTACTAATTGGATTTTTGTCATTTTGGTGTCAAATAATTTATTACATTTAACCCCATTTTCCAAAATGTATTTGAATTTTTTTTTGGGTTGTGTTTTTCCTTTATTACTGCTTGTGTGCTGCATACATACATTACACAGTGCCTCTATGTTAAACCTGTCTGCCAGAGGGTTCAGCACAGGTTAATTTCGGATTTGCTTGTTTTTCACTCTGACAAGGCTTGTGGTTGCTGCTTGATTAGGGTTTCACTCCCATCAACCAGTAACACAATTTCTTAAAGTTAGGAATTGTAATTATATCTTACTTTACAATAAAAAAAGAAATTGTAGAACGTCAATGAAAAATACAAAGGTTAAAACAATGGTATAGTTAGGTGAAAATGTCAGTGACAATGTAATGTTTTAAAAGTAAAAAAAAACAACAAAACACTGAAATTCACCAGTTATATTTATCTGTAGTAACTATAAATTTTGCCCTAAAGTAACTATAACTCGCGCTCTTGCCATGCACAGCTAACTACCCCACATATTACATCACTCATGACATGTTCTATATCATTGAAAACATACCTGCAACATTTGAAATGACATCATCGATGACAAAACTGCATGGCGCGGGCTTAATGGTTACTTTAGGGCACGAGTTATAGTTACTAAAGCTACCAAAAACTGGCGAAATTTAGTGATTTTTTAGTTTAAAATATTTTCTCACTGAAGTTTTAAATTAACTATAACTCTACTTTAACCTATGTTTTTTTCAGTGAATATATCTATATATATGGTGTTGCCTAAATAAACTTTACTGGATACTTCACTTGTTGGAAGTTTGGATGACTTTCTCCTGATTTAGGAACTTGGTTTGTGGAATATTATATATATATATATATATATATATATATATATATATATATATATATATATATATATATATATATTACCTACTGACGGTCGGCAGTAGGTAGTTCTAGTTAGATCCTAGTTTCCATAGGAAAAGCATTTTTTGAATTGCCAACATGTTTGACGCCGGTTGACGAATCTTTGCGAAATTTTCAAAACTATGGACCGCTCAAGTCAGCTCCTGCCTTGAAAGTTTCAGGGTGATTCGTTAAGCGGGCGCCGAGAAAAAAGGGGGGGTCCCAAAACGTGTTTTCTCCATGTTAATTTCCATAGGAAACTTTAGACATAGCTACAGCCCGAACTGCTGAACGGAATTACACCAAATTTGGCAAAAAGGTAGCTTTTGGTCCAGAAAGCACGCTTTAAAAAAAAAAAATGGTTTAAATCCGTTCAGTAGTTTTTGAGATATTTAAAGATTTACAGATATCGATATTTGAGAATTGTGAGATCTGATTGGCTGAACCCTCCCGATCACGAGCTTGTTTCTGATTGGCTGCCAACAACCAGGAAGTGTTGGCAGCCATCTTCTGACTCGGTAGAACCGAGTCACAAGAAAAAAGGTTAAAAAAAAGAAAGAAAAGGGGGCAGGGTAGAAACACACTGACCCTCTAGGCCTGGTCGGACCCCAGGGCCAAAAAAAGCATTTTTGTAAAAAGAATTCGGCAGGATTCGTGAATCCCGCCGAAAAAAAATGAAGCGCGGTGTCCCGTGCTTCGTTTTAATAAGCCCCCGGGTGTGCCAGGTCGCGGGGGCAATATGCCAAATATATGCAGGGGCCGCATGGGCTTTATTAATTATGCGCGGGGGCACGCGGGCCCCCCCCCCCCCGAGCCCTGGGTACCGCCACCTCCCTGGGGCTTATTTATTAATATAAGCGTGGGGTGGCTCCTGCCCCCCACGCTGTCCTGGGGACCACCACCTCCCCGGGGCATAGATCAAAGAAGTGCGGAGGTCCGTTGCGGACCCCCGGCCCCGGGGACCACCACCTCCCCAGGGTTATTTACATGTTAGGAGGGGGCCGCGCGGCCCCCCTCCTGGAGGCCTCCATGGCCCTGGGGACCGCCACTCCCCAGGGCGGGCTCCAGCAATGTCCTGGGGCGCCCTGTCATTGCAAACACTGCTCTCGCTTCCATGAAGCGAAGCAGATTGCTTTTAGACAAGGGGAGATGCATGTCAGCAGGTCCCCTTGTCCAAAAGCAATGCCGGCTGCCGCAGGAGGTGGGGAGCCAGCTGGGACCGTGGGGGCATTGGGGCTCCCCCCGCGGTCCCCAACATGAGGCCAGGTCCCGGGGGATGGGGTCCCCGGGGCCAAAAGTGGCCCGGGAGGAGGGCCACTCAGCCCCCTCCTTTTTAATTTATTATTATTATTTTTTTAAACGGAAGGCCGGCCCCGGGGGATGGGGTCCCCGGGGCCATAATTGGCCTCAGGATGGGGGCCACACGGCTCCCCTCTAAAATGTTTAAAAAATAAAGGCTAACCAGGCCCCGGGGGATGGAGTACCCGGGGCCAAGAGAGGCCCAGGGAAGGGGGGGGGGCACACGACCCCCCCTTCCAAAAATAATTTTTTCCCGGGTCCCGGGGGATGGGGTCCCCGGGGCCGAAATCGGCCTGGGGAGGGGGGCCGTGGGGCCCCCCTCTTTTTCAATTAAAAAAAAAATGGAATTCAGGTCCCGGGGGATGGGGTCCCCAGGGCCCAAAAGGCTCAAGAGAAGGGGGGCCACACAGCCCACCTTCTTAAAATTTAAATTTAAAACGGCAACTCGCCAGAGGCCCCGCCCCCCTCCCTGCATGACTCTGCAAACCCGCCTCCTGGCACGCTCTGCGTTGGGGGATTAAGTCCCCGTCACTACTGAGGGTCCCTGGGGGCCAACTAGGCCACCAGGTACCTCCAGTAAGCCCCACACAATGGGATTGCTGAGAGGTGGTCTGAGGCCACACCCCTTTTTACACCACTCTGCAAACGCGCCTCTTGGTGCATTGCTGGTGGGGCAATGAGGTCCTCTTGTGTCCTGAGGACCTCAGGACTAAAGTGGACTTCATCCCCCGAGCAGCAGTGCGCCAAGAGGCGCGTTTGCAGAGTGGTGTAAAAAGGGGGCGTGGCCTCGGACCACTCTCAGAAATCCAGCTGTGTGGGGCTTACTAGAGATAACAGGAGGGCTAGTTGGTCCCCAGGGACCCTCAGGAGGCAAGGGGACTTCATCCCCCAACCAAGAGCGCGCCAGGAGGCGCGTTTGCAGAGTGGTGGAGAAAGGGGGCATGGCCTGTGTCCACCTCTCAGCAATCCCACTATCTGGGGCTTACTGGAGGTGTCAGGTAGGCTAGTCGACCCCTAACGAACCCCAGCAGCGAAGGGGACTTTAATCCCCATCCAAGAGCGTGCAAGGGAGCGCGTTTGCAGACTGGTGGGCAAGAGGAGCGTGGCCTGCTTTGAGAACTTACCAATGCTGTTTTGTGGGACTTACTGT
The DNA here is from genome assembly GCA_963921515.1 of Calotriton arnoldi. Taxonomy (NCBI): domain Eukaryota; kingdom Metazoa; phylum Chordata; class Amphibia; order Caudata; family Salamandridae; genus Calotriton; species Calotriton arnoldi. The sequence continues at coordinate 81,118 of CAWUFW010007542.1, read as the reverse complement.
AGGTAATAGGAGGGGTAGTTGGCCCTCAATGTTGTCCTTGGGGGCCCAACTACCCCTCCTGTTACCTCAAGTAAGTCCCACACAGTGGTATTGCTCAGAGGTCTTCGGAGGCCACTCCCCCCTTTCTCCACCACTCTGCAATGGCGCCTCCTGGCACACTACGGGTTGGGGGATGAAGTCCACTTTACTCCCGAGGGACTTTGGGGGCCAAGAAGCCCTCCTGTAAGTCCTACGCAGCGGAATTCCTGAGCGCTGGTCGGAGGCCCAGCCCGCTTTCTGCACCACTCTGCAAACGTGACTATTACGTTGTAGTTAGAAATTAGCATTTAAAAAACCTTAGAAATTCACTGAAAAAATTACACGTTTCAGGGATGTTATAGTTAGTTGGACATTTCATTCGTACAAAACCAGAGAAATTCGGCTGTTATAGTTAGTTGAGCTAACTATAACTCGCGCCCCCGCAATGCACTGCTGATGACATCACATATTACATCACTCATGACATGGTCAGTGACATCACTCATGACATCTCAAATGACATCACTGATGACATCATCCAGGTAATATCTGATGCACCTCCTCACACCCTAATATAACCTTTGATACACCCACTCTAAAATACAGACTACCATTCTGGAAACCATAGACACACCAATACCAGTTAATACATACCCACTCACTGATTTATAGGTCTACACACACATCCACTCACCAATACAGTCACTCATACACGCAGTCACTCATCAATACAGCCACTGATATATGCACTCATACACCCATAAAGACACTGACACACCGCCACCCACCCACAGTTACTCAAACACCTACTCAGTCACCCAAAGAATCAATAACACTGCCATTCACTCACCTATACAGTTATACACACACACCACCTCACCAATTCATACAGATAGTAACACATACTTACTCTCTTCTACAATCACTGACACAAGCACACACTCATCCATACAGCCACTCTCACAATCCTTCACTCTCACATTTAGTCACTTATATACTCCAACACTCACATAAACTGCCTTTCTCATATGTAGTTACTTACACATATACCACTGAGACATCCATTCACTCACGAACACAGCCATATGCACACTCACTCACCCATACAGCCCCTCGCAGACGCACTCATGAACCCATACACCCAGTGAATCACCCACTCACACATCCATGCAGGGAGTCTCACCCCCCCACCCACTCACACAGACACTCAGGCACCCATACAGGTACTCAGACAAACAATCATTAACCCATATAGACATTCATGTAGCTACTCACAACCCATGCAGCCACTTACACACCAAATGACAGACTGACAGACATTCACACAGATTAGTCATTCTCCCATGCATTCACTAAGACATGTTTATTCACTCACTTATACAGTCAGTCACGCACCCACTAAATTATCCATTCAGACACTCATACACCCACTCACTCTTCAATACACCTTGGCGTACATATATATATATATATATATATATATATATATATATATATATATAATTCTTAAACTTGTTAAAAACACTCAGTTACTGGATGATGTCATCAGTGATGTCATTTGAGATGTCATCAGTGATGTCACTGACCAGGTCATGAGTGATGTACTATGTGATGTCATCAGCAGTGCATTGCGGGGGCGTGAGTTATAATTAGCTCAACTAACTATAACGGCCGAATTTCTCTGGTTTTGTACGAATGAAATGTCCAACTAACTATAACATCCCTGAAACCTGTGGTTTTTTCACTGAATATATATATCTTTACACCAATCCACCAGCCGGCGCACCACATGCCGCAGCTCTCCGTAAGGTGGGTTACGGCCACAATTTCTAACACAGGCAGTTGCAGTTTCACTGCTAACAATAGAGCGCACTCTGGAAGCAAATTTAGTTTCAATCATTTAATCCACAGCATACCAGGATGACAGACACGTTTCGGACGAAACACGTCTGTCATCCTGGTATGCTGTGAATTAAATGATTGAAACTAAATTTGCTTCCAGAGTGCGCTCTATTGTTAGCGGAGAAACTGCAACTGCCTGTGTTCGATATATATATATATATATATATATATATATCTCTGAAATCCTCCGACAATGCTGGTCACATCCACCTGTGGGACACCAACACAGGATTGAGGATACACCCGCATGCCAAGGCTCATCTATGGGCTTGTAAGTTCACCAACAGGACAATTTGTGCACGCCAATGGGACACATTTCCTTCAGGGACTCCAACTCCCATAACTCAATGCATCGTCTCATTTGAGCAGCCCATCTGGGGGCGTGCTATCACGGGTATTTAGGAGAGGGAGTGACCTGGACTGTGCACGCTTCTCTTTCGCCACGAGCCTCTGAGGAAGAAGATTATATCTTTGAAACGCGTCAGGCAGTAGTGGCGTGTGAGCTGGAAAGGGGATTGACACGCGGACGGCATCCGTACCGAATTAAAGGCTTTCAGCAAGTGTTGGTGTGCAGAGTGTTTCTTGCCGATCGGGCACAACTTTGAGCGTTATATATATATATATATATATATATATCTCTGAAATCCTCCGACAATGCTGGTCACATCCACCTGGGCGGGGCCGGTGCAAGCAAGGGATGTCGGAACCAGTTTTAAATGAAAGAAGCTCCGTATTCTGTTATAACATACACAAAGGACTCAACGCGTTTCGACCTTGATGGTCTTTTTCACAAGCTTGTGAAAAAGACTGTCAAGGTCGAAACGTTGCCGTTTGAATTAAAATGTCAACAGTACGATCCTGGAGTGCGAGTCCTTTGTGTACGTTATAACGGAATACGAAGCTTCTCTTATATATATATATATATATATATATATATATATATATATATATATATATATAGATATCAATTCCAAATGCTTCCTGCTCAATTACAAGAAACCACAGCACTCCGGTTGCAGTTGCAAAAACAATCCGTGTTTAATAAACTTGCAGAGTCACAAACACCAACGCGTTTCGGTGCCAAAATATATATAGAGAGAGGCGCTATATCATGGTGCTATATTACTGTCAATGGGTTCTAGTGGCATCAAACTACAAGGCCGTAGAATGAATTGCCTGTAAATATCACCAAACACTAAGATAGAAATACAGTCTCAGATTTCATGTTACTAGTTAAGTATTTTTATATTTTCTGCTTACAATTAGCACGATAAAGCAGCTCTTTTCAAACTGAAAAAATTACGGAAAACAGGGAGTTAAATATTGGACTGCCCTGTTTGTTTGTCTGCACTAGTAAGTAGATACAAATATTTAAATATGAGTTAAGAATGTACAGGTTTAGAGAGCACATGCTTTGCTTTGTTAAAATGCCCTTTCTTTCTGAGATTTTTGAAGTTCCTGGTTGCAACTTAAACCCAGTAATGGCCCTGACGGCAATTATAATATTGAAGTTTTCATTACTTTTCAAGAAGAGGAAGACGATTTAACAAAGGATTATGGTAAAGCGTAGCAGAGTGGTTTGAGGCGGTCATTGTTCAAATTCTCTATCAGGCTTAGAGTTTAATTAGCTGCTGGCAAAGAAATCATACTAGGGCTAGGCCTCCCTTTTGACGAAATCCAGATTTCGCATAACAGAAATGATGTCATACGTTAAAGGTAGGAAATATTTCATTGGGATATATTTTTATATTTAGAGAGAAAGAGACAGTGCAAACGAAAGAGAAGATAATGGTAAACGTGAAAACGGTCTCACATTTCCATTCAGGGTTTCTTGTGAGATCATAAATTACAAAGCAGAAGGACGGGTAGTTGTCTGTAAAAGTCATCAGAACCCATAGAAGACACTACAGGACCAAATTATATATGTTACAGATACATATTTTTATAGTATGTGTTTATAGTGGGGTAGTAACCTTCAAAAAGGAGTTTATTCAAATATGTACATTTATTGAAAATAATAAGTGATCTACTAGACTATTCAGTTTGTAGAAGAAACAGACAGTTGAACCTGTTCACTTCAAGAGTTGCCCTGTAATCCTAGTGCCCCACCCTCCCCACAATAGTAAAGCTCTGCAGACTAAGCGTGGCTTCCGGCTGTGATTATGATGCTGAAAATCGTATTTCACAGGCACCTGTGCAACATTTTCCATATTTCTCTTGACACTGTGAAACATGGGTATTATACCACTGCATTGTGTGCACTAAAATCACTCAATTGTGTAAGATAAATATGTGCATAGCACAGTTGATTATCAGTGGCGGCTCCTTCGCAATGGCAGAGGAGCGTCATCCCACTGCCTGGCGCAGAGCCAGCAAACGAAAAATAAAACGATGCTTTAGCATCGTTTTATTTTTCGTTTGCCAGCTCTGAGCCAGCTTGCCCAGGGAGGGGGTGGAATGGGGAGGAGAGGTGCTTGTGCACTCCCTAAGTACGCATGTGTTGGTGGCGGCACCTCCGCAATGGCGGAGGAGCGTCACCCCACTGCCTGGCGCAGAGCCAGCAAACGAAAAATAAAACGAGGCTTTAGCATCGTTTTATTTTTCGTTTGCCAGCTCTGAGCCAGCTTGCCCAGGGAGGGGGTGGCATGGGGAGGAGAGGTGCTTGTGCACTCCCTAAGTACGCATGTGTTTGGCCATCTGCCTCAGGCCGACCAAAACACACATGCACACTTAGGTTTCAATGCAGCCAGGCTGGGAAACCCCACAGACTCAATGACCTGAGCGGAGCATCTTTCCTGCCCGCTCAGGCCAATCCCCGCGCTGCAGAGCATCGCGGGGATTGAATGGGAGTCTGTGTCCCAGGGGCTGCTGTGTTGTGGGGTCTGTGTACGGGAAGAATGTCAGTTGGCATACAAATCTCAACCGCTCAGAATGCTTCGCATCAGAGCTCGGGGTGTCGCTGACCTGGACGCTCTCACCACCCTGCCTCCCGCTGACACCACGCGGGGCTGGGTGATGGGCTGGAAGTCCGGGTTCAGCTTCACGACCCTGGCACTGCTGCTGGCTCCCACGCCCATGCTAGCGACGCCGGTGTGGGCACTGCGCTGCCAGGGCTGCCTTGACTCTGAGCCTGCTTTCAGGCGCGCTTGGCAGTTGAAATTGTACTGACGTTCCACTCTAGCGAGTCAAGCAACCGTTCTCGAGCCGAACTCAGGAGGCTAGCAACGGAGCACGTCAGAGCATGTGCAGACTGGTCGAACTGTCAGAAAAAGTGTGGTTTTCCTGAGTTTGGAGGGCCGTAGGATGGAAGCATGGCTGCCTGTCCGCGAGAGAAAAGGATAACAATGCCGAGGCTCGTCAGGGCCTCTGGCCCCTTTGGAGAAAGCATATTTTCTAGCTCAAACCGTGTTAATTAGCTGGGGTCCCTCATGTACATCTCCCCTCCCAGCTTCACTCGCTCAAATTTCTCTTTTGCTGCCCTTGGGTGACTCCTCTGCCCTCCTCCATGATGCCCTCATTCGCTTATCACCCCACGTTACTTTTTCTCTTCTATTCTGCTACCCGCTTCATGTTTCACTCTCTCGTCCATTTGTTCACCCCACATTCCTCTCTGTTTGCGTACTCCCACCTGCCCCTCCTTATTCCTTCACCCCACCCCACCGCTACCCATGCCCTCTGTATTCCTTACCCCCACCCATGTGACTGTGTTCCTTTCCCTCCAGCCTGTGTTCCTGTTTTGCTTTGGCCCTTCCACCCTCCTTTTGCTTCCCCACCCCCTGTGATTTTGATGCCCCCCCCTTTCCCCTCCATGTTGCTTCCCCTCACCTGTGCTACGTTTTTTTTTTGTTTACCGATCCAACTCAAGTCGACAAACAAAAAGAAACGGGAGCTTGCTTCATTTTGTAGGCACAGGCATGCTTTTTGTGCATGTCTGCAAAATGATACGACCAGTCGTGTAATAGGCTTTTTGTTTTATTTTGTAAAAGCTATGCTCCATAGCATCGGGATGTTGTGCAGCCTAGCTAGTACCATTGGCAAAGAAAATAGGTCCCAAAGGCGAGACCTATTGGCTTTGCCAATGCTTGTTCTTTGTGGGAGTGCAAGTGATCAAATCTCATGCACTGTTACCTTCTTTCCCTGTCCAACACCTGATACAGTTTCCACTTGTGTACTAACTGCTGAAAATCAGGTTTCCATTTGCACCACAGCAGTAGCCAAGCACTTGGTCCTTAGCCATCCTAGACAATGTTGGGACCAGGCTGTGATTTTAGGGACCAATTGCTTGGGGCTGAGGTCAGCCTAATTTCTTAGCTGCCCAGCTCTTGGGCACTCTTGCATATAGGCCCAGGGGTGATCTTAGGACTTCACGCATCTCTTCTGCTCCTACCTTACAGCCCAATCAGCCCCTCTCAGAAAGGTGGGTACTTGAGTTTATCAGCCCATCTTTTTGACCAATCAGAAGACCGTCATCAATGTGATGAAACTGAGACACACCTATACATCCCGCCAGCCTTTTGGTAAGGGAGACATAATTGCCTTTCCGATCCCCCACAGGCCTGCTATAGCAATGCCTGTTATTGGGCAAGTAGGGTTCGGCAAACCATCCAGTCATTACCAATACCACTCACTCATATCACATATAGACTAAGGAGCAGGTGCGCAACCTTCCCTTTAAAGAGAATCCACGGGACCCTATTGTTTGCTTGCTATAAATACAACTCAATGCACGACCTCACAATCTCCTTCACAAATAATTTATATTGCAGCAGACTTGGCCCTAAAAAATAAGGTTTAATAATTTATTATAAAACATTATGCAAAACAGACCGGGTGACCCATCCCAAGAGATATCCAGTGCACTGTGTCAGGGCCACATGCACCTAGTCTGTTACTTCAGTAACTGTAGTCACAAACTACATCTTTCAATCCTGGGAAATCCCTTCAGATAAGTGTAATAATTTATTGCATCTCTGTGATCCATCTTAACCAGATGTGCTGGCGGGACTCTCTCTAAGCGTGTTCCTGTTGACGGGAAAAGCATTCACAGCATAGCCTGAAATGTTATTACTTCTGTTGCATATGTATTTGAAAGCCAGTAAGTTTGTTGCAAGTTCTGCCATTGTATATGTGAGGGTGAAAACTTGGAGCACACCATGTACTAAGACCAAGTACTCCTGCCCACAGTTTCTAAAGATGTGTCCTCTCCAGTATCAACCCCACGCGCACCCATCTTGTGCTGCCTTTGAGTTAATTTATTTATTTATTTATAAGTTTTATATAGCGCTAGCTAGACCCGAAGGTATCAGAGCGCTTTACATGATTGTGAAAGAATACAGTAAATCAGGCACGCAATAACATATGAAGCGAGACTCAATAGATAATAGTACACAAAGAAAATAATAGTAAAACCAAAAACAAGAGACGCAATTCAAGAGGATCCAATAGACATCGTAAGCAAATAAACAGCCGCCTACGACAAAGGGTCTAGATCTGTCCAAGCAATAATTAACCAAGTTCAGTAATCTAGGAGTAAAGTATTTGTTGAGGAGGAGGAGTTTCAGGTTTCTTTTGAAGCGAGGGAAGGAGGGGTTGCATCGCAGGTCGCACGGTAGAGAGTTCCATATGCTCAGAGGAGTTCCGGAAAAAGAGCGAGACTTGGTTGCTCACTTTTTCAGATTGGGAGGTAGGAGCAAAAGTGCATTGGAGCTTCTCAAAGATCTAGTTGTCCCTGCTTTCGTCAGCTTGTTTTCTAAGTAGTTAGGTGTATGTGAGTGAAGGGCTTTGTGGATGATACAGGCAGTCTTGTAAGTACATCTTCCTTCGATGGGAAGCCAGCTGAGGCTCTTGAGGGCAGGAGTGATGTGTTCAAACCATTTAACGTCTGAAATGAGCCAGGCTGCCATGTTTAGAACTGAGGGGGGTGAGGTGAGTGTTTGGTGTCCCAGTGACAATGGCATTACCATAGTCTAGTTTGGAAAGGACCAAAGATTGCGCCACAATCTTGAAATCATCGGTGGGAATGAATGGTTTAATTTTCTTGATGTTGTTTAGTGTGTACAGCGCTGCTTTTGTTGAATTTTTGATGTGCTCTTTCATTGACATGCTGTTGTCCAGGAAGAAGCCAAGGGACTTTGTGGAGTTGCATAGGTGTCATGGTAAGGTCCCATCAAAGGATTAGAAACCCCCACAGGAGTGAAAAACGTTCATTTACTAGCTTCCTCTGCACAGTTTACAATTGTTTTTATATATATTGTCACTTACGAATGTACAAATGAGACAGCGCCGTTGATAAGTGGAATGTAATGGGAACGTTTAATCTAAGCAATCTAAAAAATAGCAAAGAAAAAATAAATGAATGCAAAGGCTTCTTTGGTTGAAGCTTCATTTTTGTAAATAGCCCATTTAAGATGAAACCGACACAGCTGCAGCCCCACAAGCAAATGTTTTGTGTGACGTTATTCATTGTCCATCACCTTCATGCACAGATGTAATTGTGTGATTTGATTTCCACCTTGATCTACATTCCCAGTACATGTCCTGTTCAGCTGCTAGTTATTCATTTTTGATATTTCATGTTGCACAAATCTGGAAGGAGTGGACTCCTTTCAGCCACAGCACAGCATCTTCCCCAGTGTCCTGCAGTGGCTCCGGCGCATCTCCTGCAGGCAGCGTATCCCGTGGGCTCCCCCCGAAGCCACTGTTTAGCCACAAGTTAAAAGATAGGCAACTAACTTGAACCCCTATTTTCACCTTGGAGAACAAGTGGATACATCTGAAATAAAGGCCCCATAGGACTACGATTTCTTGTGTGATTACAATGTAAAGTGTTTCCACTAGGCTGATTAATTGCTGTGCTCTCATACTTGGTTACTTTGATCATCTGCGTTCCTACTCCCAAATCCCAGTGGTCAGAGGTAAGGTTTTCACAAGCGTGGCTTTAGCATCAGTTGAAAATATGACATGAGCTTCTGCATCTTCATTTCCAATCCCAGCACGTGAATTTTCCACCTATGTTCCCTGAGAGACAATTCTCAATGTATTTTTAGCTAACACATTTCTATAACTCAGACCTTTAGTCGTGACTTATTAAAATAGGAAAACAAACTATAGTAGTTAGCTAGATAGTCGGAAATTAGATGCAGAGAGAGAGTGAAAGAGATAGAGAGTCCCTCAGGGAGTGAAGTACCCTGTCATATCTGGATTTACAGTATTCACAAACGTCAAGATCTGGCCCCAGTGTCGCGTGGTATAAGCAGCTCAGTAAAAAAAAAATGAAGTTACCTTAAATCCTCTCATCCTGATGAGCTGTCCGCTCAACATATTTCTATCTACAAACATCTGTTAGAGAATTACAAAGGCACACAGGAATTTGTTTAAAAAGAAGCAGAAATGTTTGCTACCAACTTCAAAGAATCATCCGAAGAAGAGTGAAAAGTGTCAGACTGAAAACCAGCTTTAAAAAATGAAGGTGGGCTTTTATACGTTTGCTATATTATTTTGCCTATAGTTACGCAGTAATTAAAAGTGTGGATTGCAAAAGTGCCTATAACAAAAGGCAAAACACAGATTAGATAATTAAAACCTAACCAACAATATTTGCCACTATGGGTCCAACTACATTGCATATTTCATTAGGCACATGGAGAATAAGTGGTCTGCCCAAAATCACATGATGCTGAGCCGAGTCTGGGATTCGAGCCCGGTTCCCCATGTTCCAAGGTCTGCTTCTCTTGCCACTGAGTTGATTCTTCTTGGTTATTAGATCTCTATCAGACTGTAAGTCGAGCCCTTCTGCATCTACCTGTAGCCCTGAACCCATCAAAATGTAGCATCTGGCATGACAGGAAGAGCCTCATACTTTGTGCCCGTCTCATTTGCCTAATGACAATTTTGGTTCTGGACTCTGTTCTTTTGACCTGTATCTGTTGGCGATGTGTGGGTCTTCCGTACATTTGATGATGTGTGGGTCTTCGATCATATTAAACCACCTGAACAATTGTACACAAAAAGGCCCGGGGTTATGTGATAATGTGCAGACATCCTTGGCTTAGTAGCATTAGAATGATAAGTGAAGACCATTGCAGAGTTTCATTTGCACAGCGGTGTGAAAATATGGACAGGAGCTGAAATTCGATTTACATTTTCTTTCCGCAAAAGCAATTATTTATTTAAATCTGCCAATGATGTGAATGCTGATTACATTTTCTTTCATCGATTCCAGTTCCTGTGACAGTTCCATGAGATCAGCCAACATCACTGTGAGTGATATTGGCTGATCTCATGGAATTGCCACAGTACTCTGACTCCCACTACTTGCTTGCCGCAATGACAAAAAAGAAAAGGCTTTGTGTGTGGCTAAACATACCCATGCGATACGTGACACGTGCACAAAGAGCTGGACATGGCATTGCACTACTGCTTAGTGTAGGTTTTTATCCAGACTGAATCTAGAGCAGTGGTTCTTAACCGTTTGACTTCTGTAGAACCTCACTTAATCATTAATGGAAATCTGGGACCCCCCCTGAATCATTTTTGGAATCTGAGGACCCCCATTTAGTCATTGTAGTCCGGAGCCCTGCCTAAACAATTGTAATCATTTGAACAGCAAAACAATTACGAAATTATGAAAACAAGTACTCATCAATCAAATATACAAATGAAGAAATTTCATTTAATTCGCAAACACTGGAGAAAAAAAAATCAATATTTTTAATGATAAGGTTGGAGCTTTTCTAAATTCAACAAAGGTCACCTGTAGTCCATATTATATTCTGTTTGATGCACTTCCACTGCTCCCATGAATCAATCCGAGGATACAAACAACCTTCAATTTAAAATTCCTCACATTTACAGAATGCTTTAAAAAAAATTATGTTCCCTTCTTTATTTATGTACACTTTATTAATCTGTTAATATTTATAGAAAAGTGAGTTGGTATCTGATAGAGAACACCAGATATCAACGACACTCTACCCTAAGCAGGCTCAGTAAGGTTTGCCTCAGTAACCCTGCTCAGTCCTGGGTAGCTGTGCCTGAACTGTTCAAGGGTCAAACTAAATAGCTCAATCAGCCTCTCTTATGTGGGGGTAGGTTTCTGGCACACCTTTCTCCAGTTTCAGGAGCCTGTCCCTACATGTCAGTGGCACCAACTCCCACAATAATGCTTTATTTTCTATGCAGTAGTGGACCACCTTAGTAGACACCGCGGACCCCCAGGGGTTCCCATACCACAGGTTAATAACCGCTGATCAAAAGTGTACAAGGCTGGAAGGGGAGGGAATCCATTAAAATTAGTATTCAGACGTTCACAATGGAGACCAGAGCCAGGACACAGGTCACTGCCTCCTCAGTTCGTCTGCACTTAATATCGGTAGGGAGCAGGGCCGAACTGGCCGTAGCGGGCAACGGGCGTTCCCCTGGGAGGCTGGAAGGGTGGGGGCCGGTTTTGCAGCGGTGGGGGCCAGTTTTGTTACTGGGGACCGGTTTTGCAGTGGCGATGCATTTTCGGCCCACAGGAACAAAAGCAGCGGTTCTTCACACTGCCAACCCCCCTGCGCCACCCCCCGCGCCACCCCCGTCTGCTCCTACAAAATCACCAGGGCTGCTTTTGGTTCCCAGTCCGACCCTGGTAGGGAGATTTACAAGGTGGGGAGATTTATAATGCAGACAAGATGACAATTTAGCAAAAATATGTAAAGATGACAATGCTTATTTTTCAGTATCAGGGAATTACTTTGCTCTAGGATAATTCAACAATCATAATTCACGGTGGCATTATATGGCTGGACAGATCCCAGCACTGATTTATCCATGCTGCATAATCCCACACAGCATTCCATCTCCCATGATCTTCTCAACACGTGCTCTTCAAGTAGGTTTTGGAAGGCGCAAGGTCTATCCATGACCCGTGCATGTGCATCTGCCCAACTACTGCTTGACTGTCCAATTCCTTTAAAAAAAGCTAAGCTGAAGGATGCAGTTACACTCGCTCCTTGTCTGGTTGTAGCTCGCCCCTCTGCAATTACTACCAATCTTTTGTCAGCCTAGAGGTACTGCAGACACACACAGACACCCTTTCTTAGAACTCACAGACCATGTCCGCCCGCCATCATAATGAGCCCCCAGGGGCGTAGCCATCAGTCATGCAACTGGTGGAGTGAACCACTGTCCAGAGATGGGAAGGGGGGTCAGCCTGCCCTGTACCTGCTACAGCTAGATTGTAGGTAACTCGAACTGAATAATTTCAACTGATAGACTGCTTGAGGCGTGGCATTGTGTTTACTCTTTGTGGAGGGGTTACAGAGCAGAGGAAAGGATAGAGGACAAGAATGCAATTCAGAATAGACAGTAAAGGAATGAAAGAGAGGAAAGGAATGAAGGAAAGGGTCAAAGATAGAAAGGAGAGGCAAATGTGACAGAAAGAGTCGATAAGGCTGAGCAAAAGGGGATATGTAAGATCAAGGCAAAGGGGCCAGAAATAAGGATGCCAGGGAAAGAACAGGAGGAAAGAGATGGAAGATAGAGAAGTGTTGACAAGATATAGATGTGAGAGAAAGGGATGAAAGAGATAATGAGAACAGGCAGAGTATGTGGAGGTTGAGGAAGTGAAAGGTAGGACACACTTAGAAGAGAAGATACATGAGAACTGGGGGAGAGAAAAATAGGGAAAAGTGAAGATAGGGTTTAAGCAGACTGAAAAGTGAAAATGTGGGAAAGGCAGAAAAAATAAGGGAGTGGGAGGCAGGAGGGGAAGAAAGGGATAGGGAGGAGAGACGGTTATGAGGGAGAGAGTTCAGAGGTGCGAGGAGCCACTGCACTCTAATTACGGCTCTTTTTTAGGACTGACTTGGTGTTTGTTGCAGGCTCATTTTTCTTCCTTGCATTTGGGCCCACGGCACACTTGCTACGCCACTGGATCAAATTGAAAACCCCATGATGCGTCCCCTGATCCAGGATAAACCCACATCTTCTGTTCTAGATAACGAAGGAGGTAAGGATTGACCATGGGTTAAAGTACTGTCTAGGTCATTTTCAGGAAGTGTGAAGTTAAAAGCTGCAAACCACTTTCAAAGATAATTTTTAATGTTACTGACTCTAATTGAATTCAATGAATATGGTCCTGCTGAGGGAGGGTCTACTATAGAGTTTCATGTTTTCCTATCTCCCTACCTAGCCAGTACTTGTCGTTATGCATCCATGTTTGGAAACTTGGATCAGTACATCACTACCTGCTTTCACATGGCATTCTGTTCTGTAGCCCAACCGCTTACTCCTCATGGAGATTACATACTCCTCATGGTGCTCTCCTGGAGGCTTCTGGTTGAGTGAAGGTCTGCGAAGCCTTCCTTGTTCTGTTTTACCTCTGCCTATTACATCTCTCCTTCCACTGTAAGTTGAGATGCATCCTAACAATCTGCTGTGAGTGCTCTGCTTTCCCCATTTTGATTACAGAGGTCTTCCTTCTTCGGGGATTCACTCTTTGCCTGCCTTTAAGTGGGCTGGTTTTCATCCAGTTCACAAGAACTGTTTTGATTGGAACTGTCACTGAAGCTCATTGTGAGGATCCAGTTTAATTCTGGACTGCCCATCATTGGTCATCTGCCATTTTGGGTTTAAACAAGACCAGCCCTGATATCCTCTACACCTGCTACCATGTGGGCAGAGCACTTCCTTCACTGTCCAGAAGTAGGTGCAGTGGATTTCCTCAATCCCTACTTGAGCTTGCAGGTCTCCAACCAGCTGATTGATTGTCTCTTCTTTTGCGCTCTTCTAGATGTATGCTTTTGTTAAACCATCTAGTCTAACTGGGATTTCATTTACTGGCCATTTCACCAAGCTCAATGTTAGACTGGTGAAATTCCAAATTTCTCTAAATGATTAGTATCTTTATATCCTGAGGTTAGTGACTTGTCGGATTTTGTCATTATTCCATGAAGCACATTACTGTATAATCAACTCTCTATTCCTCTATCTTTGCTAAATAATGAACCACAGACATCTTGAACTTTTTTATCAAAACGATCCACATGATTCGATTTCATTAACTTAGCTTTCTCCAATTAATGTTTTACTCTCAAAGTATGAACTATTTCCCCTAATATTTAAGAATACAGCTTAACATTATATATGCTTCATCCTCCTTATACTACTTTCATCTCTGTTGAATTCTTCCTATTATTATTTCTTCCTCATTTTTATTAGGTCGAGCCTAGCGCAGCGCGCATGCGCTGCTCTATGGGAGGCTTCTTGTGAGCACGCCACACTGTTCCTAAACTTCTCCGTGGGAGTTAGTTAACTCCCACATATTCTATTGGCCTTTGCGTGTTGCTTTCAGTAATGAAAGCACGCAAATGGCCAAAGACGGCAGCATGTCCCGCCTTTCTTCCAAAAGTTAACTCCCACAGCCTAAGGCTCTCGGGAGCGAGCAGCGGCACGCTGCATTCCTCATCGTGGATCAGGTTACTGCGGCTGCGGCTTTCACGTGCATCGGCGGGCACGATGCCAGCTACATTCATTACAGCGCGCGCGCGCACACCACTCTTTTTTTTTTGTTTTGAGTATCTTCAGCATGAGCCCAGGTAGTGACGAGCTGGACTGCGGAGAACATCTCATAACGGAGAACAGTTTCTGCCTCAGCATTTTTCGTACATCAAAGGAGCCACGCTCTCATTGGGACCCCTGGAAGTGTTATGAAATCCACACTTTTTTTTTTTTACAACTTTTCCACCGACACTAAATATCAAAGTTCGCCGTCAGTTGTCCATAGTACAAACCGTCTCTAAAACTAGCCTGTGGCTGCGCTGGCAGCATTTAATATCTCTAAAGAATGCTGACCAACTGGCACTGTTGAAACCTTTAAACCCTTCTCTTTATTTCCTCATTTCTGGCTCGCGCGGTGATCCTTGCAGCCGCGAACCCCCTGTGAAAGGTGTGTGCAGCGCCTCGAGTATCACAGGAAACAGATAAGCACAGACATTACCAGCTGCAGTCACCGCCATCCCAACTTCCTGCGCTATTGACATATACCATTCTCGAGCACCTTCGTGGTCATCAAAGCATCTCTCGGATGTTCGAATCACCTCACAAACAGCCTTCGTTGACAGTGACACTCGGATGTGACGGAGCTGTGCTGCTGCTATCTGTGCGCAGCTCCTAAGAAAAATGTTAAATTGTGACAGAATATGTCACTTCAGGCAAACCGTGTTCAGCTAAGCAGAGCGGCCCTTCTTTTAAAGGCAGTATTATTCATTGAACAAAAAAAAACAAAAAACACCTCATAGACCCTTGGATGCGTTCTTACTCACAGACTAATGCCTACATTATTTCACGCTTCACAACTTTATTTGCAAACAACATAACTAAAAAATTACCATTTACAACGCCAGTACCTCCAACTTTTGTAAATGCAAGACGGACTGCATTGTAAATGCTTGTTTTTTTTTTCTGGCTTTGCACCATCTGGCAGGATGGGGTGTCGCCTCCTCTTGTTTGCCCTCATTGTCCCCACCCTTTTGTCACACGCGGGCTGAAGCGGTCGCCATGGGGTCCGGTTTGCAGCGGAACAGATTCCAGTTGCTCATTCTGCAGCTGAGTTTCTTGGATACGAATTCCCACGTTGTGGTTGTGACTGGTAAGATTTATTGTTTGACTTCAATTCGCTTCCTCTTTTTAGCCACGGCAGGAATGCGCACACGCCTGCACCCCCCTCCATAAACAGAAACCACGCCTGCCCTTGGCAACAGGTCTGGAATGGAGACCATCGCCCTCGTCTCTCGCCCTGGGGACCGGGAGAAGTCACAAAGATGTTCTGTACAGTCACTTAAATATTAAATAGTTGTATCGCATTGTTTTAAAGAAGAGGCTATACTTCAAATTTAAAAAAAAGAATTTTGCTCTCTCAAATTCGAAAAATAAACATGTGTCACCAATGAAAGTTTTGCAATGAAACTGCTGTCTTCCAACCCCTTTATCTCCACCGGGAACTATTTCATAGCGCCTACAATGCTTTCCCTTTTGATGCGAGCTTGCACATTGCTCTCTTCCAATATTTCCTGTAATACATGAACTGCACAAGAGGCCTGCTCTTTGGGATAATGTTGAGAGGTGCGTATTACAACAGGAACTTTAAGAACGGAAGCATATAGAAGTAGCAGCTACAGTCAATAAAGAGCCCAAGCAACTGTATAATATATATACACTCTAGCCTCAAACCACACTCACCAATTGCACTACATTCCTGCCTCATACTCAGGCAACCACACACCTTCTCACTTCCCTCATACACACTGACAACTAAACCTATGCCTGAAAATGCTACTCTGAGCTAAGCCAGCTCAAAATCTCTAAACCTCAAAGGAACATAGCGCTATTGGACTATACACACCATCAATCTCCATGGAGCCATTTCCTCTCCACGCTCACTATGCCAGCCACTCTTTACACACACCATTCTTTGCTCCAGCTCTTGGGTAACCAATAGACGTCTGTTATTCAGCGCCAATATGCCCCTTTGCGGGTGAAAGTGCGCTTTACAAATACACGTTATGTTACTATGATGAACTGCCCGCACCTAACAATAAAAACTATAACAAAAAAGCATTAGAACAGGCAGGGAAAAATTGACAGCATTGCATAAACAAAAAAACTAGAACACATTTTTGGTGTTAATTCTGGTTTTTATTAGGGTACTTCAGTTGTATATAATGTTTTCTAGGTTATATATAAAGTGACAAAAATGGTTATAACACTTTTTTTATTATAACATAACTTTTAAACATGCTGCACAACATTCACAATGCTCTACAACACATATTAAAAACGTTAACAAAGCCAATAGCTCTGTCTAAACACTTATAAGGCCCCAAAGGCGAGACCTATTGGCTATGCCAATGCTTGTTAGTAAATACAATTGCGTTCTTTGCAAAGTGCATGTCTGCCATCGAGATAAACCCCACTTACTACCAACCTCTTTGGTTCTCCAGGCTCCTTTGTTGTTATAGGCTGCATTGTGTCAACTTAGTTGGGTCGCAGCTTATAATAATAATGCAGCTCATGCTTGTATCCATTTCAATACTCTCCAGGATGTATTATGTGTCAGACTCAGAATCATATCCTAATTACGTCTAACTCCTTTGGAGCTGTAGTTAACTTCCTTGGTATTCACCGTCTCATCCCTGCTTAGCTGGGTCTCCTCCAAAAGTAATACCACAGCTCCATTGTGAAGCTAATTGCACTCTTTTGCTCCTCCGACCCAAAGGAATGTGCATACTCTCCAAGGTGCTGTCTGTGTCGGACTTGAGTCACTTAATACTTACTCCTACCCGCTCTACCCCCCCCCTCTTGAACTTTCCTACCAGATACTGTTTAATATAATTTATTCCCTTACTCCAGCTCTTTCCCTCTATTTAGCTCTAAATGCTTGACACTTACCCTTACTTAGTTTGGATTGCTTCTAATATCTGTTCTTCTGGCAACTTGCTGCTAAAGGGTTGTGATCAATGGTGGGACTATCGCCCATTAACTATTTGTGAAAACTCTCAATTTGACTGAGGACAGCACTTTACTACTATGTCCTGTTTGAGTACTTCACCTGAAGGTTCAGTCCTTTTCAACATGTGTCGATGCGGACTCTTACATGGAATAGAACATCCAGGAATGTGTGATAAGCAACTTGTAGCCTAACTTTATTGCCTGGAGGGAGATGCGTGCTGTAGCACATTTGAGGAAAGGGTCACCTGTGATAATGCATGGAGCCCTTTCACAGGCATTGCTCTTTACCCTTTCCTTCTCCCTCTGTGGTAAAGGAATTCCTTATGGGAGATTTAAGTGTTAAAGTAGGTCATAAATAAAATAATAAGTTATATTATAGGAGCACAGCATAAGTACAATGCGGAGGATATTTTTGTTTTTAGTATATTTATAAGCAAGGCACTGACAATTGTGCAATAAAAAAATTGTAACAAAAAGAAAACCTTGCAAGACCGAGATAGTCTCTACACTTTAACCTAATTAAAAAGAACTCATTTTGTCACTAAAAATAATTTCCTGTCTGGCAATTTCCTTAATGTCTTGTAAAAAATCATCAGATATCTTATCTCTATAGTTCAAAATATGGTCCAGTCGTATTATACAATGGCTGCACCTACTTCCTCAAAACACTACATTCTAATTTAAACCTTTGCTTTTAGGACAAGCCAGCCAACTTTCAAGGAGAAAATTCCCTTCGACGTAATTCTTCCTCCCTGGCAGCAGTCTCACCCCTAAACTGCCTATGAATCCATTCACTTAACCTCAATTACAGAAGACAAGTCCAAGACTTTGAGCAAGATGATGCCCATTCATTGTTTAAAAAATACAATTACTGTCTTCTTGGTTAAAGGAAAGAAATGTGAAGACATTTTGGCCAAACCAGCCACATACTGTAAACTAGTCTCGGTCTTCAGGCTTGGTAGCTGCTGCTTTCAAAAAGTTATCCTCATCCTAGACTAAAAAAACACAAATACTACCCCGCTGTGAGCTTTTCAACATCCATTCACAAAGGATTTTTTTGTACACCACCATGGGCACTTCTGTAAATAAGTTTCTCATCCCAGACTGCCTTGTCTGGTATAATATCCTTTGGCTTGCTTATCTAGCAGTCTTATACACTGTCATCCAGAACACACTCCTAGGTCAGCTACTGGGGTTGCCGACTCTACATTCACCTGGTTCCACTTGATTTTTTCCATGAGAGATAAAGTAGGCAATGTAGGCATTTTCATTTGTGATTCAACACCATCTTCTGTGCATCTGCATGTTCCCTTATTAAATATGCACAGTTTCACAATCAAGTAAGTACTTTATTACAACTGTTCCTTTTGCTCCTATTTTGCTGAAACCAAGATCTATCTGCATTTTGATTGGCTGGTGATTCCTTTGTTGATACCTGAAAAAGGTTTGTGAATTCCTGAAATAAGTCAATTTACCGGAGTGCGAGGCTTCAAACAGCTGGGTGCAGATCTACTCATTTATTTAAAAATAAGGCCTTTGAATAAGTACAAACAATATTACGTTAATGGCATGGATACTGTTCTCCCTGTTCACCATATCAGTTGTCTCCAGCGGTTTTCAAAATACCCCCAGCAGCTTAAGTAGTGGCTTAAACAAAGTAGATCAAAAGATCAAAGGAGATCAAAAGACCAAAGGAGATTCCATCTGTCCTGTGCTCAAAAGATTCCAACGGCTCCGGCCTCACTTATTAATTCCAGGCAGTCCAAGGCCCTTCCTATTGGAAAACCAAACTCAAACTGCACAGGTCACCAAGAACCTAAGATCCAACACCCTCCCATCTGATCATTGTTCAAGGCTACAGTGGGCACTCACTGCTTCTCCCTCATGACTCCTAAACTCTGGAACCAGGGTTCTCTCTCAATCGGAACCCTTCTCTCTTTCCCAAAAAATCTATTGAATCTATGGTCATTAACTGGCATCACTCGTACTTTTTTAAAGTAAATAACAAGGACCCCCTGTAACGAATCTAAATTCCTAGGACAGGGCACTTACACAATCGAAAAGAGAGAACTCCTAGGCAACTACAAGTCTATATCCTTGAACAGACCGTATGAACTGTCCATATGTTTTAAGGGACTCAGTGTACACAGAAGTGCATTTAAAAAAATAAATTCTTTAATACAAATTCGTTAAAAACATTTCACGACAGTTATAATCACTCTACTGGTTACATACATAAAACAATGTCTCAATGTAACTCCAACAGATATAAAGTGCAATGGACAAACATAAAAAAACATTTTAAACAAAGAAAACACAATAAAAAAAAACATTCATAAATTATTCATCAAGGCATTGTTTGAATCAGGAGAAATGTATATGCTGATAACTCGAGTGGCTACTTGATGGATCTTCTACGCGCCTTTCGGTATATATTACCCCTTTATCACGAGAGCCACAGAAATTCCTGAATATGAGATTAAAAACAGAGTACACCGAGTCCAAGGATATATGGTTAAAGAGGCAACGACATCATACGCCTCTTGAAAAACCTTCGCACTCCAAAAGTGAAAAGACTGAAAAGAAACAGTGAATTAAGAAAGATGACCTTCACCTCAAAGGGGTAATAGTGTGTAGCATTTCCAGAGTGTGATACCTTAGAAAAGGAAAAGAGAAAAGCTTGATGTAAGGTAGAACACTATTTGATAGCGTAGTAACTTATATCGAACCCTTCTCCCAGAATTAGATGGTGTGAAACGCTTATTATAATGAAATGCCGGAGGTTTACCAGGCGATTGCTCAACATGGGATCAGCGGGAACAGTCTCATATACCTTCGAATCAGGTAGGGGTTAATGTGATCTGAAATTCAAGAGTGCATTGTCAACTGTGGACTTATTGTAGATCTAAATGTATGGACCTCTTAATATCTAATATATAGTTTTACCATGGGCCAGGAGATGCGAATGTCAGAGCCCAAACTGCAGTCCCTGTCTTGGTAGGGTCCAGCGGTGAGAATACTGAACTAGATCTAAATGAGAGCACAAGCATTTAGAAGGAGAGTTCGGTTCTTTTATTAAATTGTAAGAAGAATAGATAAACACAAAACTCTGTACCTGGATAATAATGCGTAATATGAGATCACGATACATGAGCGCAGTTAAGGATGTATGGCTCATGAATGGCCGACCTACATATTTAAGCTCCAGGGGATATCTGATAATAACTCCCAATTACAGGATGAGAAAGGAGGACAATGATGGTCCTAAAGAAAAACAAAAGGAGAATCCTAGAATATTAGTGTATAACGCCTTAGTAAAACACAGTCAATGCAATACACTAACGGGATAGTAAAGGGTAAGTTCTCCGTAGAGCAAAACACCCAACCAGGCACCGAAGGAATCACGCTGTCAAAGACTCGATGTCTCAAACATATGAAGCTCAGAATGTTGAAAAATGTTTTTCAAGTATCAATTGATGTTATCTCTTTTTAAATGATTAACCATCTGCCCACTGTATGTGGCGTCATGACAGCATACATAAAGCAACCATTATGGCTGACTCTCACTAACTTAACGTCAGGTCTACCGTATTGAAATATTACCAGAATGGAAATCTATGAGCACCTGGCCCTAAACTCCCACGTTCATTGCCTGTCTTCCTTAAGCAACAGAGCTTGCTGTTTACCCCTGCATCAGAATCAAAAGCTCACCTTTTCTTTCCAAATTGGGGTTGTATCGACAGCCGGCAATCTTCTTCCAAATGGTCAAGAGGTTATGACGAAACTTCCCTGTCTTTTAAAGCGGCTTCAATGGAACGTGCCAAACTTACGTCATGCGTATGACGCACGACGCATAAAGATGAACTAGACCTGTCACCAATGCTCGACGGCAAGGCTTACATCAAGAAAAAGAAATGACAGACTATGATGGAAAGGTGGCACGTATTCTTCGAGCCCACGAAATGCGTATTACGTCTTACGCATAAAAATGAACTAGACCTGTAACCAGTGCTCGGCAGCAAGGCTTACATCAAGAAAAGGGAGACTATGATGGAATAGTGGCACACATTCCTCAAGCCCAAAGAGGGGAGAACTATTGGATTTCATGGGTCATGACGATCCCATGCCAAAACTAATGAATGAGTGTCTTAAATTACACAAAATAAAAAAAAACAATATATTTTATGAGGACTGAATATCAAAACTGAAAAATGAGAAACTAACCTAAGAAAAGAAGGATATCCTAAATACTCAAACTGAAGTGAAGATGGGTTTGAGTATCAATATCTTACTTCATCCAGATGAGTTGGTGAAGGAAAGGAAGAGGAGGGATACTCTCAACCTCAACACTAGACGAAACAAGCACTGGCATAGCCAATAGGTCTCGCCTTTGGGGCCTTATAAGTGTTTAGCCAGAGCTATTGACTTTGCCAATGTCTTCAAGCTGTGCTGTAGAGAAGTGTGGCTGCTGTGCAGCATGCTGAAAAGTTATAATAAAAAAGTGTCAGAAGCATTTTTGTTACTTTATATATGACCAAGAAGGCATTATGTAAAACTGAACGACCATATTAAAAAAAGTATTTACAATAAAAAATTTCCTCAGTTTTCTTTTGTTCTTGCAATGCTGGCAACTTGTTTCTGCCTATTGCAATGGTTGTTTGTTAAAGCTTTTTTTTTGAGGGGGTATAAACAATCGGAGGGTGAAGGTTGGGAACTAGTACCTGTATTATAACACTAGCAGCGGCCAGACGCTAGGGGAGAATCAACAGATGCCAGATTCCGAGAGCAGGCTGAGGTGGTGCTGAGTGATGCTGAGGTGGTAGTGGTGGTGACTGTTGCGGAGACGATGCTGAGGTGATGCTGAATGATACTCAGGTCTTGCTGAGTGATACTGCTGTGGTGCTGAGTGATGCTGTGGTGGTGCTGAGTGATATTGTCTTGGTGCTGAGTGATGCTGTGGTGGCCCCGAGTGATGCTGTGGTGGCCCCGAGTGATGCTGTGGTGGCCCCGAGTGATGCTGTGGTGGCCCGAGTGATGCTGTGGTGGCCCCGAGTGATGCTGTGGTGGCCCCGAGTGATGCTGTGGTGGCCCGAGTGATGCTGTGGTGGCCCCGAGTGATGCTGTGGTGGCCCCGAGTGATGCTGTGGTGGCCCCGAGTGATGCTGTGGTGGCCCCGAGTGATGCTGTGGTGGCCCCGAGTGATGCTGTGGTGGCCCCGAGTGATGCTGTGGTGGCCCGAGTGATGCTGTGGTGGCCCGAGTGATGCTGTGGTGGCCCGAGTGATGCTGTGGTGGCCCGAGTGATGCTGTGGTGGCCCCGAGTGATGCTGTGGTGGCCCGAGTGATGCTGTGGTGGCCCCGAGTGATGCTGTGGTGGCCCGGTGATGCTGTGGTGGCCCGAGTGATGCTGTGGTGGCCCGAGTGATGCTGTGGTGGCCCGAGTGATGCTGTGGTGGCCCCGAGTGATGCTGTGGTGGCCCGAGTGATGCTGTGGTGGCCCGAGTGATGCTGTGGTGGCCCGGTGATGCTGTGGTGGCGCCGAATGATGCTGTGGTGGCGCCGAATGATGCTGTGGTGGCGCCGAATGATGCTGTGGCGGTGCCGAACGATGCTGTGGCGGTGCCGAACGATGCTGTGGCGGTGCCGAACGATGCTGTGGCGGTGCTGAGCGATGCTGTGGCGGTGCTGAGCGATGCTGTTGCGGTGCTGAGCGATGCTGTTGCGGTGCTGAGCGATGCTGTGGCGGCGCTGAGCGATGCTGTGGCGGCGCTGAGCGATGCTGTGGCGGCGCTGGCGATGCTGTGGCGGCGCTGGCGATGCTGTGGCGGCGCTGAGCGATGCTGTGGCGGCGCTGAGCGATGCTGTGGCGGCGCTGAGCGATGCTGTGGCGGCGCTGAGCGATGCTGTGGCGGCGCTGGCGATGCTGTGGCGGCGCTGGCGATGCTGTGGCGGCGCTGGCGATGCTGTGGCGGCGCTGGCGATGCTGTGGCGGCGCTGAGCGATGCTGTGGCGGCGCTGAGCGATGCTGTGGCGGCGCTGAGCGATGCTGTGGCGGCGCTGAGCGATGCTGTGGTGGCGCTGAGCGATGCTGTGGTGGCGCTGAGCGATGCTGTGGTAGCGCTGAGCGATGCTGTGGTGGCGCTGAGCGATGCTGTGGTGGCGCTGAGTGATGCTGTGGTGGCGCTGAGTGATGCTGTGGTGGCCCTGAGTGATGCTGTGGTGGCCCTGAGTGATGCTGTGGTGGCCCTGAGTGATGCTGTGGTGGCCCTGAGTGATGCTGTGGTGGCCCTGAGTGATGCTGCGGTGGCGCTGAGTGATGCTGCGGTGGCCCTGAGTGATGCTGCGGTGGCGCTGAGTGATGCTGCGGTGGCGCTGAGTGATGCTGTGGTGGCGCTGAGCGATGCTGTGGTGGCGCTGAGCGATGCTGTGGTGGTGCTGAGCGATGCTGTGGTGGTGCTGAGCGATGCTGTGGCAGTGCTGAGTCATCCTGTGGTGGTGCTGAGCGATGCTGTGGTGGTGCTGAGCGATGCTGTGGTGGTGCTGAGCGATGCTGTGGTGGTGCTGAGCGATGCTGTGGTGGTGCTGAGCGATGCTGTGGTGGTGCTGAGTCATCCTGTGGTGGTGCTGAGTCATCCTGTGGTGGTGCTGAGCGATGCTGTGGTGGTGCTGAGCGATGCTGTGGTGGTGCTGAGCAATGCTGTGGTGGTGCTGAGCAATGCTGTGGTGGTGCTGAGCGATGCTGTGGTGGTGCGGAGTCATCCTGTGGTGGTGCTGAGTCATCCTGTGGTGGTGCTGAGTGATGCAGTGTTGGCCCTGAGTGATGATGTGGTGTCGCTGAGTGAAGCTATGGTGGTGCTGAGTGATGCTGTGGTGGCGCGGAGTGATGTTGTGTTGCTGCTGAGTAATGCTGTGGTGGCGCTGAGTGATGCTGTTGTGGCGCTAAGTGATGCTGTGGTTGCACTGAGTGATGCTGTGGTTGCACTGAGTGATGCTGTGGTTGCACTGAGTGATGCTGTGGTTGCACTGAGTGATGCTGTGGTTGCACTGAGTGATGCTGTGGTTGCACTGAGTGATGCTGTGGTTGCACTGAGTGATGCTGTGGTTGCACTGAGTGATGCTGTGGTTGCACTGAGTGATGCTGTGGTTGCACTGAGTGATGCTGTGGTTGCACTGAGTGATGCTGTGGTTGCACTGAGTGATGCTGTGATGGCGTTGAGTGATGCTGTGATGGCGTTGAGTGATGCTGTGATGGCGTTGAGTGATGCTGTGATGGCGTTGAGTGATGCTGTGATGGCATTGAGAGATGTTGTGTTGGTGCTGAGTGATGCTGTGCTGGCTCTGATTGATGCTGTGCTGGCTCGGATTGATGCTGTGCTGGCTCGGATTGATGCTGTGGTTGCGCTGAGTGATGCTGTGGTAATGCTGAGTGATGCTGTGGTAATGCTGAGTGATGCTGTGGTGTTGCCGACTGAGAGATAGAGTGAAGATATAATGCCCAATTAGAGAGGGTGGTGAGAGAGAAAGAGAGAGAAAGGGTGTACATAGAATAAAGAGTGGAGCGGGATAGAGAGATAAAGAAGGGGAGAGAGAGTGAATGAAAAAGTTTGAAAGAGAAACAGATAAAGGGGTGAGAGAATGAAAGGGTAAAAAAGATAGAGAGGGGAGAGTTAATTAAGTAGAGAGAGAATTAGAGAGGGGACAGAGAGAAAAGGAGAGAGACAATAAGAGTGGGGTGTGTGGAATTTAAATAGAGTGAAGAAGTGACGCGGAAAAAGTAACCTTAAATATAGCTTTGTGCTTTGCGCGAATAAATATTTAAAAAAAAAAAAACAGAGTGAGACAAAAATACTGGTAATTAGGCTGTGACTCCCAATATAAAACAAATAGCGATATAAGGTGAAATCAACCCACCGAAGCAATATTTCTAACTAGACAAAAAAAAGCTTGCATTTCAATGCTAATCGCTGTTGTTTTTCATGTGACTGTAGTCCAGGGCCGTCAGTTGGTAATGGGAGCTGCTGCTGCGATTGAAACATCAGAGTCCAGAGAGTTAATGAGCCATGATGAGGAAATGAGGAAGAGATAGGAAACCCAGATGGCAGCTGCGCACGTGCACGCTATCGTGAACGCAAGCTGGTCGCCAGCCGAAAGCCAGTGGGTTTGCACTTCCAAAACCCGCTTACTAAAATTCTCGGCCAGACCAGCGCAAGCGCTGGTGCAGGCCGAGACCAAAAAAAGGCCTCTGGGCCGTTTAGAACAGGTGTGATCAACAGGTGTGATCAACTGTCCAGATATAAAAATATTTGTCAACCTCAATTTCCTTAAAGCTACTGAAACAATTCACACCAAATCACAAAAAGCACCCCTTCTGGACCAAGATCTAGTTTCCTACCAATTGTTATATATTGCAAGGTAAATTATAGAATGTGTCTGAAGTCATTCCAGCGGGAGCGAAAGTGAAAGTACAAAACATCATCGCCCAGAGTTCATGCACATTGCTACTATTGGCTACTCACTTCAGACATTAAGCTGGCTGCTTCGAATATCGAACGCCTGATTTGTTACTCTCTCCTCTAGCCATTAAGGTACAGCTTCAGCTAGAATTATAATAAATATATATATTTCCCTAATCGCGGTGCTTCCAGTGATTTACAGGTTACAAACACACATCTCAGCAGCAGGAAAATTATTCTGATGTATTTGGGAGGCCCTGAAAACTACTGCGAAAGTTTCTGCAGCAGGCACTTTTAACTCCGGTGCTTAATTCATTGGCATTTGAAAGTGTGACCTTGAGGCTGCACAGAGATATTTCCTGAAGCAGGATTAACCAGACATGTTACCCTGCCAGAAATAGAACCTATAACTTGCAGGAGACAGAGTGACACTCATCGTTTTCTCATACTTCCTCCCCCTCTTTATCTCCCTCCCCATCTCAGTCCCCCTCCCCTAAACTGCCTTATTTGTACTGGAGCCTCCGACTTGTAAGTGCTGTGTAGGTCTTTTGGGATTAAACTGAGGGTGCATAGTTTTCTGCTGATCTCGCTGTGCTGCTACGAATTTATGTTATGCTTTCATTGTTGGGGTGTCAGTGCACGAGCATGATGCAGATCACTGTAGAGGTGCTTCAAGAGAGCCCCCTTAATGACTCAGTACTGGGAGATCAATGTATGCTGCGAGTCAGTAAGTGCATTTTACTGTATATGATTAAAATCAAGTTACAATAATTGTAAAAATAATAAGATTGTGACCAGATACAGCTTGAACAAATTAACTTTCCTGTGCTCGAGGACAATGCCCTTTAACAGTTAATTGAATTTAAAGCCAATTAGCACAGCGATTAAGTCTCTTCCTCACCCCTGTCCATTATTTCATTACAACGCTGAGGATGCATTTGCTTTTGCAGGAAAAGCAGAGCGCGTGGCCGATTCAATGTCCTGCTGGTTGTTCACTGCCGACTGGCCACAGTTGTTTCCTTCGCAGGTCTAGAAGAGGTGGACAGATTCATGTTTTGGGGTTTAATATGTCCAGGCTTCACGCGCACAGGTCACACTGGCAGTTTTTGCCTAGAGAGTGTGATCCAAGCACCTTCAAATTCAGGAGCGTACAGTAGACGGAAATGAAACCAGCACAAGCGCGCGCCTCGCGCGGCGGGGGGGGGCCTGCGCGATTCTTTTGCGGGAGCGGGCAGCAAGGCGCGATGATTGTGACCATATGGCGCCGCGCGCTCCCGCAAGGGAATCGCCAGACGTGCACGCGTTGCCATTGCAAGCAATGCAACGCGTGCACCTTTTTGCCCCCAAAGCTGTGCCGATAGCTAAAGGTCTCTCCTATGCAGCGCATGCGCGCTGCATAGGCGAGACCTAAAAAGGGGGTTAAAGAGGATGAACATCATCCAAAAACAAATCTAATTATTAACAGCAAAGAAACAATAAAGGGAATATCAGCAGGGAAAATAAACGCTAGAAATTGAACCAGTGATAGCACGAATTTTTAATGATAGGTGTTAAACCGTATAGCGTTTTCCCAGGGTATCTCACTGTTCAGTCCATGTTTATACGTGTTTAGAGTGAAAATCCCAAAAACTTCTCTCCTTTTGCGAATTTCACTGCTTCTGTTCTCATCCGAAATTTCTATTTTTTCTACTATGAGCCATCTTACGTCATTCACAGTATGCCCCTGATCAAGGTAGTGCTTGACCAGGGGTGCGTTCGTTTTCGATGTACGGATTGCAGAACGATGTTCTGTAAGGCGAGTGGCGACTGAACGAGAAGTTTCGCCAACATAGCCCAAGTTACATGGGCATAAAAGGAGGTAGATGACATTTTTGGTCACTCGTACTTTTTAACACACTGTCCTGAGCTAGTGCTTGCAGACAGTCACATTTGTGGAGTGCTTCACAATTTCTGTAGATAACTACATGGTTGTCAAAGTGCAATGCCTGAATGTTTGTGCTGGATTGTTTCGCGAGCAATTATTCACACTGGTGCGATTGGGCCACTTATGGACTGCTCGTCTTACTTATTTACGTGCCTGTACGTAATATTTATTATCAAAGTCGTTGATCTCTGTGACATTTTTCTCTAGGATGTGTTTATTTAAATTCCCTTGTCAATCTTGCATCTGTTAACTCCAGATCACAAACGGGTCTTTGTGTGCGTGTGCAAGCGCGCACTAGCCCAACAAGGCACTTGTGCTGCTCATCCCGCAAATGCCAGCCGGCACAGATGTCAGGCTTGTTTTATATGTTACTGCTGAAGCATGATACACCGTGCGCATGATGGAAACTTCTCTTTTGTCATACTTTACTCAGCCTAGGATTAGTCTTGCCTCTGGCATCTTCCAGCTGCTGCTGTTATTAGTTACGCATATCACCTAACCTTATTCTCCTGAATCAAGGTAAAGTGCCTCCTGACCCTCGAGAAGCCCTGCAATTAACGGCCACATTTTCCAAATTTTAAGTCCAAATATGGACCCCTGCAAGATCGAAGATACTCCATTTAAGCAAAAAAACTCATCCCACAATTAACCAAATGAAAATGAATTCCAAATCATATATAAAAGTCCATTTCACTATAGGTTTTATTTTCCATTGCATTAAGGCCAGGGATCAAAATGGTGACATTGCATTGAACAATGATTTATTACATGCATATTAAAAATCTCTTGGTATCTTATTAACCCACAGAAAAATACAACAAAATGCATACAATGAAATATTAAAATATTGAGTTCTTGCTTGTTTGTTTTAGACTTGGAATCTTCTCTAGTCCAATAGAAAAAAATCAAAACAGATTGTTCTATCTGCAGATGAGGTCGGAGAAAGGGAATTTTGCTGAAATACATAAACTGAACTTAAAATTAAAGTAAAAATAATGTAAGAGGAAATAGGAATGATAGTGGCAACTTGTCATGCTAGTGTGGCAGAAGGGAAGAAAGAGGTCCTGTTAATAACAAAAACATTCAAATAGAAAAATACAGCCACAACCTTCTGCAGCATTCACAAAATAAATTCACTTATAGCAAATTGGTGTAAATTATTCAATGCTTTTCGTTTTAGTATTTTAATACTGATCAGTCATGGTGCCAAACACCTTCTAACATCTTAAACAAGAGAAGAAACCATATCAATTATTTTAGGGGCCATCAAATTACACAGCATGGGCAGCTGTTAGGAAGTTTCTATTGCCACGATTGCCGTGGGTGACTACTATAGGTTTTAACAGTTGGGATGCTGTTTTTCACAGTTCAATACAATATATAAAGGTTGGGTGTTTGCCTTGTTGCAGAAACTCCCCTCTAGTTTTTTTGTTACCAGAAGGTTGAAAGTTGTAATAGTCCACTCCCACGGCTTCGTAACATTAATAGTTTGTAACTGGAATTAGCACCAGGTCTGTCTAATATAGCAGCATCCATAAAAACAGACAGAGAGACCTTCAGATTTTTAGTAAAGAATGATAACTCCCTAATCACTTGAAGTACTGCCAACTTTGACCTGACCAGGTAGTGTGCCTGGTCAACACATACTATGCTATTATAATTTGTGTTCCTTCTCCAGATCTTTGGTCAAGGGCACGTAATGGGCTTGTCAACAGGTGCAACATATCAATCTATGTAGTGGGGCGCCACAGGGATCGACACTGCCCACACTGTTGCATCTTTACAACAAACCATCCACACAAGGCCATAACTGCAAATAAGAAATCAATTGGAGAACACGAACAATTGACCATAAGTAAAAATCATACCATTCTCAGTTCGGGACGCATCTTCTCCCACGTTTCCTTCAAAACAACACTTATTAGCCACTTCTTAAAAAGGGCATGAGATGCCAAGTTTCGTAGCCTAAGGAATATCTTAGGTCTGTCCTTTATGGTATGCAGACCATGCACAGGACTGTCCATGAAGGAAATTCTCTTCCATTTCCCCTTGCAACAGCTTTGCTTTTCTAGTCCCCAGTACATCTCTTGTAAAATAAAAAAAAGTTGGATTGACCATTTTACTCCCAGTCTTTGCCGAGCTCAGTTGCTTTGTAGCCAAGTCTGCACTATACAACTCTCATACACGCAGACACACAACAATAAACTCTGCATAATGCGCAATAAACAATATTCTCTGCTAATGCATGTAAGGCAATGGCTGAATTAAGGGGCCTCAACTTGGAACACCTAGGTAGTTAGCGCCAATTGTTTACACTCCGTTTTCCTTTTACTTATCAATCATTCTGAGCTTCTATGAAGTAGTTGGGTGTAAAACAAGAAGCTGTTCCAATTACAAAAGGGTGCTCCTTGTGTGTATGCTGAAAGCACCCTTACACTTCTTTTATACTTCTGTGGATGCTGGTGTAAAGCAAAGACTGTGGTGCCTTAAGCAGCATGGGGATAGGTGCACCCTAGCCACCTCAGTGCCCACCTTTGCTTCTAGAAATGGGGACCGCTTGGTTAGACAATTCTCCAGAAGCCTTCCTTTACAACCTGTTACATCCTTTAAGAAGGCCCAACGTGCGTAACATGATCTTACAGATGTGGCATCACGTCATTGAGTTAGACTATATTTCTGTTAACATCAATTTGTAGTATTTCTATGTTGACTGTGCAATCAAACCTCTCAGTTTGTCAATAATTGTATCCAAGTCCATAACTGACACAATCTGAACCAGTATTTCAATCTTTTCACTCAGCTGCTTACCACAGTCCAGTAAGGTAAGGTAGCTGTACTTCCACAATGTCACGCCAACCACCTTCACCTGCCATTCTGGAGCATGGAATAATGGTGTCATGTGCACAGCTTTCTTCAATGGCTGTGTGCCATCTTCATCTTACTCCTACGACAGCTCTTAGAACCACTCATCAGTGCTCAGTGACTGTTGGACTTGGCCCTTTTTGCAAGGGTCATCCCCAAACTTTTTTGCCTTCCTCCTGTATTTTTTCTGACCTGTTTTTATTGGTTTTATGACTCTGGGCACCTTACCACTGCTGATCAGTGCTAAAGTGCATATGCTCTCTTTTGTAAATTATTGTAATGGATTAGTGACTCCATGATTGGCTTATTTGATTTACTTGTCAGACCCTAGTACAGTGCACCATGAGTGCCCAGGGCCTGTAAATCAAATGCTGCTGGTGGGCTTGCAGCACTGATTGTGCCACCCACAGAAGCAGCTTGTAAAATATGGCTCAGGCCTGCCATTGCAGAGCCTGTGTGCAGTCTGGGACTGCCATGTCGACTTGGCAAGTGCACCCACTTGCCAGTCCCTAAACCTTCCCTTTTCTACATGTTAGTCACCCCTAAGGTAGGCCCAAGGTACCCCTATGGGCAGGGTGCTTTGTATGTGAAAGGTAAGAAATGCCCTGGTGTGTGTGGCATGTCCTGATAGTGAATTACAGCCAACTTCGTTTTTCACTATTGCAAGGCTACCTGATCCCATAGGCCAGAATGGGCAGTTTGATTATAACATCTTATAATCCTAACTGACCCAGGGAACAAGGTAGAAAAACGAGTTTAGTATGCCTTAACTCAGAATGTTAAAATACATCTTGCAGTGTGGGTGAGTTTTACATTCTGTGTTTGAAAATACCACTTTTAGAAAGTAGGTATTTTCTTGCCTAACCATCCAGTATGCCTCTGCTAGGTTTGTGTATTCCATGTCTGGTTTGTGAGTGACAGGGGGCTGGAGAGGGCTTTGGCTCCAGCAGTCTGATGAGTCAGGGCTGGACTGAATAGGACCTGGGTTGAATAGAGAGTAGGGGGAGGAGATTTCCTTTCACTTGCCTGAGCCTACATAGAATAGAGAGTAGGGGAGGAGATTTCTTTTCAGCTACCTGGGCCAGGTCTGCTTTCAACAATGCTGTCTCCACCTCCTGCCAGGAAGCTGCACCAGGGAGGACAGAACTGGTTTTGACTAGGTACAGACACTCTCTGCCTTCAGAGAACAAAGGATTTAGTAGTATAAATATTGGGGCCCTGACCCCAGAACTTTAGATCACTTCTGGGAAATCAAGAGGAACCTTTGCCAAGGAGAAGAGCCAGAGAAACTGAGGAGGAATACTGCCCCTGTGCTGTTTGCTGTCTGGGGTTGGCCTGCAGTGGCTGCTTGCTGCCAAGGAAAGGAGAAAAAGGACTTTGCTGTTTGCTTTGTCACCTGCTTGAAGAAGATCTCCAAGGGCTTGAAACTGAGCTTGCCTCCTGTTCTGAAGTCTCAGGAACACAAAGACTTCACCCCTTCTGTCTTCCTGCATCTAGAACTGCTGTTTTAGCTGCTACAGAAGGAAATTGCAACGCCGGCGAGCGACGCCGTAACCTGCACCGAAGCCGTGAGCGCTGCTCCGACTTGCGACGTAGGCCCAACGCCAGCTGCCGTGCAACACCGACGCGCGACGCCGTAACCTGCACCGAAGCCGTGAGCGCTGCTCCGACTTGCGACGTAGGCCCAACGCCGGCTGCCCTGCCACATTGACGCCAGTGAGCGACGCCGTAACCTGCCCGAAGCCGTGAGCGCTGCTCCGACTTGCGACGTGGGCCCGACGCCTGCTGCTGTGCAGCATCGACTCCGAAGCAGACTTCATCATCGCGGAGCCGATCCTCAACGTGGGTGACCTCCTGAATCCATCGACATCGTAAGGAACAGTGGTTTCGGCGCCATCGTGACGTCACCTCCCCAAAGCAGTAAGGAACCGTCGTCTCGCCTCCCCTACGCTGCAGTAAGGAACAGAGGCTACACCTCCCCTGGGGTCGTAAGGAACCGACGCCACGCAGCGCCTACGAAGCCGCGCCTCCCGACGCCGTGGACTGCCGTCTTTGTTTTCATCGCTTTCCAAGGTACTGTTCTTTGTGGGTCTGTTTGACTCCGGGCCCGACACTGCGCACCTCGCGGTCGGCGCCGTACTTTGGGATTTCCATCTGTCACGACGTCGTATAACTCAAAGTGGAGTTATTTGTTGCTACAAGCTTGATTTAAGTGAATAACCTATTTTTAAGGATATCTTGAGAACTGTATTGTGGATTTTTGTCGTTTGGTCTTGTTTTGGTTTAGATAAAGATTATTTATTTTTCTAAACTGGTGTGGTTTCCATTTGTAATGTTTTCACTGTGTTACTGTATGTGTTCACAAATGCTTTACACACTGCCTCTGAGATAAGCCTGTCTGCTCGTGCCAAGCTACCAAGGGGGGGAGCAGGGGTTATTTTAGGAGTGTATCCCCCTTACCCTGACTAGAAGCAAGGGTCCCTATTTGGACAAAGGTACCTACCTCTGCCAACTAGAGATCCCCATTTCTAACATTGGTGGCAGCGGTGGGATCCTGGACTTGCATTTGTGATTTACATACAGTGATTGGTGTACACTACTAGTGAGTGCAGACCATTACGCAACCACATACTGTTTTTTTCTGTTTTCTGGTGTCCTCCTGGAAGTATTTATTGATACTAAGACTGTTGTTGCAAAATGGAACTTGACTTCTGGCATATGTTCATCTACACAATGAAGGAGCTACGTGTGTTTTGCAAGGAAAGAGGGCTGCCTGTGAAGAGGAGGTCCATGGAGGATCTAGAGGCATCCCTATTTTATTATGAGTTACCCCGCTGGGGGCCAACACTACCAGTAGAGTCTGAGGAGGAGGACTTCCCTGAAAGTGAGGGAGAAACAGAAAAAGATGGATGGCTTCTGGCTTGTGAGCAGAGGCTGAGAGAGCTTGATGAGGATGTCGAGAGGGCTGAGACCAAGAGGGCCTTAGCCCAAGAAGAAGAAATGTGTGTAGCTCAGGAAGTGAGCTTGGCTGAGGTGGAGTCCAGTTCAGATTGTGAAACCTTAAAATCTGAATCTCTCGTTTTCTAATTCAGCTGTGTTTCATCCATGCTCACCTTTGACCTGTTTTCAGCCTGACTCTACCCTTGACACCACACCTGCACAAACATTAGGTCACAAATCTAAAGTTGAGACATTGTAGGCTGCGTAAACATGCAAAGTCAGCACAAAAGAACAGCTGATGTCTGTACTGTGGGTTTCGTGTGTGTTTTAAACAATGGTAAAGTCTTGAATAAAGTTTGTTCAGATAAGCCTATCTTGTTGTGCAGCCTCAAAGACGCGACAGTTACACAAGGCACCGAGACTGTCGATTCCTGCCTTGCCTCATTTGTGTGTTCCTTCCAAAGTACTATTTACCTCTGGGCGTTCCTAGTCTGTGATTTTCCCTATATAAACCCATGTAACCATCGTTCAGTGTGCTTTATCCTTGGGTATCTTGATGGTACTTGCCGGATGGAGACCCATTCATGAATGATTGAATAAACTATCCATGGTTTGACCTCGCTCCAGTGTCGAGTCCTCCTCATTTTGATAAGAACCTGTGGCGAAGTGGTGATCCCTGCACCAGCAGGTTATTAATTAATCTGCTCCACAAATTGGTGCCCGAACGTGGGTCCCCATCAAAGGCTTGCAGTGGGACCAGGGGAGGAGATCAGGTCGGTAAGACTATCTTCGCTGAGGAGCGCACCACCTGATGAGATTAGTGTTGCTCGTGGGCCAAGGTGATTTTTCAGCTCTCCAACTCTGATCTTCCTCGAGGTGCTAGCCTTGACTGGGGCCTTCGGACGGTCATTTTTTTTTTGGATCAGGGAGGATCGACAGGTGGGAGTCGAAGACTACGCATGAGGTAAATCTGTATTGAACCGGTTCATTTGTTCATTTGGTTAGGATCTGTTTGATCTTTGCTTGACTTGGTATTTGTCTTGACTTGGTATTTGTTTGGTAATCCGTTCGGAATCTCCTTGAATTTTGAAACCTAGGATCTGTTTGGTATTTTGAAACCTAAGCTTTGTTTTGAGACTTGGTATTTGTTTTGACTAACATTTTTTCTTACTGGTAAATGTGAGAATATTTTTTATTTCTCTCGGTTTATAAGTTTTTTATATCTTATATAACATACCTGTACTTAGTACGCCTTGGAAGTTTTGTTGTTGCTGCTGCGATAAGCAGAGCATTTTGGAAGCAAGTCAGCCGGCGCCACCAGAAGGTACGCCGAATTTTGAGATGTACATCAAATATGGTATTTGTCCCATCATGTATAATGCATTGTGGAACAAATATACAAAAGGGGATCCCCAGTTAGAATGGCCATTAGAGGGAACCATGGACCCTCACAAACTCGAGTATCTAGAGAAATGATTGTTTTTAAATAAAGTTAGGCCAGCTATGTTTGACAGTTTGCGTATGTGGAGGAAAGAAGTGAAGGAGCGGCAGCTCAAGGCAGAGAAGGTACAAAGGAAACCGGAAAGGAAAACAGAGTATCAGAAGTATAAGGAATTGAAGGATAAGGAAGTTCAGGAGAAAAAAGAATGTTTAGATAGGGAGCATAGATTAGTAACATCTAAGGAATATATAGTTAGACCAACTGTAGCAGTTCAGGTCCACCAAGAAGATGTGGATTAAGATATTGATGGGTTGTTGATAGAACGACCCCCACCCCCATATGTACCTTTAACACCTCTTCCCCCAGGACCACCAAATGTCGCCCCCCTGTACCCCCGGTTCCCCCTCCTTTGCCCGCGGTTGTCCAACTCCCTATTTTCCAACCAGTACCGGTACATTCTTTACCCCCTCCAACCCAGGCCACTGCACCCCCACCCCAAGCCTCTGTGCCTCCACCTCAGGCCACTGCATTTGAAATGACTAATGATTCTGTGCTTCCTGCATCTGTTCTGACCCCTCGAGTCCTTCGCTCTACTGTACCTCAGTTTCGTCAGGACGCGATAAGGTTGATGGTATTAAATTGGTTGAGTGATCTAGAAATGGAAGTAGAAGAAATGATAGATCAGATTCAGGATTTTTCTGAAGGCGAGCTTCTTTGTCTTATAAAAAAGCTTACTCATCAATTAATGGTTCAATGGGAGATGACTACAGGACAAAATGGCCCAGATGATGTTAGAGCTATTAATCGACAATGTCAGATAGGGGCCTTCCCTGTAAGTAGAGTTAATAATGCTATAGCAATGATAATTGGATATCGTAATGAACTCTCTTCCTCTCCTCGAATAAGACCTATGAGGGAAGCTGCGCCACAGTTCATTCCTGGAAGAGGGAATGCAGATAATGATGACCCTAATAATCCCAATGCTAGAGCCCATTTTTTGTATAATTCGATATATACGCCCTGGAAAAGGACGGATGTACTCACTTTAAAAGCCTCCTTACCAGACATACGGAAAAATCCTAGAGGATTTTATGATGATGTACAGGCAGCCATTGATTCTTGTATCATGACTTTAGCAGATATTGATATATTTTTTTTTTTGGCATGATCTTGCCACCAGATATGTGGTGACTCATCCGGAAACAGGATCATGTTGTTGAGTTAGGAGGAGATTGGACTGCCATAATAGCAGCTGATAGGGATAGGAAACCTGGTCAGAAACCTAATCAGCTCATACTGGACCTCCCTGGCAACGCACTAACTTATATAAAGACGATAATTCTGGCATGGAAAATATATTGGACACTCCTTACTGCTTGTAAGCAAAAACAGGGAGAGGCCTTCCCTGACTTCTTTACTCGCTTTGAGGAAGTTTCCTCTAATGTATCTAATAGCCCTATTCTTCCTGTCCTTAAAAGAGGGGATGGAATACAGGATAAAAGTTTATCAATTTTTGATTGATTTGAGAGAAAGTAACAAGATAGTAGTCCCTCAATATCTTGTTGTTTCTCAGGTAAAGTTAATACACCTGTGGGATTTTCTGGCATCCCCGTTCAAAGCCCTATTTCACAACAACTGAATGTTAGTACAAGGGTCTACAACATTTTCTGTAACAAAAGTCACCAGTGATGAAAAAGTGACCACCTCATCCAAGAGTATCAGTAGTGATCACATCAGTGCATTAGTCAGGGTTTTCAGCAGTAAAAAAAAAAAAAAAGAGGCTTTGACAATTTGAACTGAAATATTACATGGGTACTAGATACAAACAATAGCTGCAATACTCCCTTGCGCCAAGATATAATTATGAGTAATAAATATCTCCAACTGAAATAATAGCTGTAAGTACATTTAATGTCAATTATTTTTCAGTAGACATCAGTTTATGTGTTGTGAAAATACAAAAGAAATGTTGTCTTGAATGCATGAGTTTTGTTTTTTAAAATACAGGTTGGACTGCACACAGGAGAGCTACTCACAGGTACCTGGGAATCTATTGGTAGCTCACGAGCCACTCATTGGAGACATAGCAATGCAGCAGAAGGTTGCAAACAGACTACAGTGAAATTATTGTATCACTTAGCCTCCTTGGGACAAAGTATCTCTTTTCCAATTACAGTATTGTCAACAGAAGGTTACCTATTTAGGTCTCCTCCTGTCGAAGGGGGTAAGACGCTACACCAACATAGGATATAATTGGTGCAGAATTTGCAGAAACCACTGACTCAATCTAATATCTGTGCGTTTATTACCAAATTTTTCACTAATTGCAAAACCCCTGCTTGCTTTAACATTAAGTGTTACAGCAAACAAATGATGGACGGAATGCTGACAATGCAAACATTCTCCCCCAGTCAAAAGATCTGGGTTAAATCCATCGTTCTTTTGCCCACTACGCCACCCCAGTTTGGACCCAGCCATATGCAAATCAGTCTTGACCCTGTGCCCCATGGGAACAGTCCAGACCGAACTGCCAGGCCAGGTCCTCCCTGGACCAGAAACAAGCATCCTGGGACCGGTTTCAGGGTATGTCACCCTTCTTCAGCCAGGCTAGCTTGAATCCAGTGGCACAGTGAGCAAGGGACCCACGTCTGGGCATACCCATCCCACTTAGGGCGAAAAGTGTTACAGCAAACAAATGATGGACGGAATGCTGACAATGCAAACATTCTCCCCCAGTCAAAAGATCTGGGTTAAATCCATCGTTCTTTTGCCCACTACGCCACCCCAGTTTGGAACCAGCCATATGCAAATCAGTCTTGACCCTGTGCCCCATGGGAACAGTCAAGACCGAACTGCCAGGCCAGGTCCTCCCTGGACCGGAAACAAGCATCCTAGGACCGGTTTCGGGCTTTCAGCCCTCATCAGCCAGGATAGCTTGACTCCAGTGGCATGGAGAGCACGGGACCCACGTCTGGGCATACCCATCCCACTCGGGGTGACAAATGCAAAAAGAACAATTGATGGACAGAATGCAGAACAATGTCATACATTCACCCCAGTACAGAGATCTGGGCACGTATGCATGCTGCTTCCTTGGACTAATCAGTGTGAAGTTGTCTTTTTGTAATTGAAAAAAATGCTTTATGTAATGCTCCTGCTTTAGGTAAAACCTGATTATTACAAATTTGTGCATGTAAAAGATGGTTGCAGCTTGGCACGGTCCCATGTAGGAAGGAATAGGTCATGTGCATATTTCTCTTCCACATTGGACCCCACTGCGATAAA
Source organism: Calotriton arnoldi (assembly GCA_963921515.1). NCBI lineage: Eukaryota > Metazoa > Chordata > Amphibia > Caudata > Salamandridae > Calotriton > Calotriton arnoldi. The sequence continues at coordinate 42,805 of CAWUFW010007542.1, read as the reverse complement.
GCAATCTGAAATGTATATTTAAGGTCACAATTTGACAGTTATGGTACCACATTTAGTGGATATCTAAAAAAAAAAAAATTCAGACCCAGCACCTGACCAGTGCGATATTAACAGGGTATGAGTTGACACTTTTTGCTCCAAACATCACCTCGCTCCAGTGTCGAGTCCTCCTCAATTTGATAAGAACCCGTGGCGAAGTGGTGATCCCTGCACCAGCAGGTTATTAATTAATCTGCTCCACAAGATGGTGGCAGCAAAATTGTATTATTGAGTGCTGAGGGAGCAGTACACACACCCAGAGATGTGGCGCCTGACTTGAAGGAGGGGGTTAACATACACCAGTGGGTTCAAGGATGTGAGGTAGCTCCAGTGGTGCGCAGTGTCCCTGAGGTGGATTGGGGGACTAGCCCAGAGGTTCATAGTCCTAGTGGTGGGAGGGACACTCTACTGACTCTAGATGAGAGGTGCAGGGAGAGGGGTTCCCCCATGGTTGAAGTCCTGGTGTGCGAGTGTGAAGACCGCCCAGAAGAGTGTGGGTTGAGTGACAGAGACAGTCAGACCCTATCTTGCCAATTTCAGGAGAGTGGTGTGGGGTACGTGTGCAAGGCACTGGATGGTGAGGTGAAGGATAGCTTGGTTAACACCTGTGTGGGGTTGTGTGACTCAATTTGCGGAGAGCATATTTTAAGTCCCCGTTTTCCAGAGCTATGCCAACGCCTGGTGGAATGTGAGTTCTCTGACCCCAGGGAGCTCACACTGGAGGCAGACCTTTTTGTGGATTATAGAGGGTCTGAAGAGGCATCTGGGGGTGATCCTAAGAGGAGTGGCTCAGGTATCTTCCAGCCCAGAGTGGTGGGAGAGGTTCAGAGTAGCCCAGCTAGGTCCCGTTGTAGTGGGAAGGTTGTAGGGCCTCACGTCCTGTCTCCTAGGAGAAGGAGTGAGACTGGGATGTGTCCCGATAGTGCCCAACCTCAGTCTCTGGGCCTGGATTGTTCCTTAAGGGAATACCAGGTAGGGAGCCTAAGCTGTACTAGTAGTCCATTTGAGGGGGGATCTCCTAGTGTCAGGAGAACATGGAGTGTCTGTAAGCAGACCTCCATCAGTTCTGGTGTCTGGCAGTGCCACTCCTAAGTGGAGGGTGCAGAGGTCCAGATGATTGAGGGGTGAGAGGGGGAGAGAGTCCCCAGTGGAAGAACCAGTGGGTCAGGGGCCAGCCAGAAGGGCTGAGTCTCCTAGAAGTGACCATGGTGACACCACTCCTGTCCTGGGGGATCTTCACGCACTGTCAGATGGACAGGGGTCGAGAGATCTGCGCCAGGCAGACTGTCACACAACACATGAGTTATGTGTTACCCTCTGGGGGGGCATGAGTGCTCCCCAGGAAGTCCTGGTGCACCGGGCAGGTGCTCAACCGCAGGGGCTAGTCCCTGGGTTGGGAAGCCAGGTTCAGGTGTTGCCTGACCTGGAGGGAAGGACAACTGTAAACAGTGTCACTACTGGTTTGTCTTCTAGGGGTACCACTCCAGGTGGGAGGGTGTAGAACTCTGGAAGGGGGTGCAGAGGGAGGGATTCCTCGCCTCTGACACTGGTGCAACCTGAGGGTTTAGACCCTAGGCTGGGATCCCAGTTGCAGGATAGAACCCCTGAACTGGTGGGCGGAGTGTGTAGGACACCTGCCACAGGTGCCCTGACAATTCTGGAAGAGGGTACCGCTCCAGGTGGGAGGGGGCAGAGCCCCGAGGAGGAGGAATGGGGGTGGGAAAGCCCACCCCAGTATCCGGTCCAGCCGCCGGGTACAGGCCCGGGGCTGGTGGGTCAGTGTCAGAATGTCATACCTGACCTGACAGGAGGGAGAGTGGACAAAGGGTGCCAGGCACCTGGGGCTACTGCCCCCCGCTCTCCGACGCCACAGAGGTTTGAGAGCCCTGAGAGGCATAAGGCCTGGGTGTCATCACTGACAACTGTCAGTGGCCACTGTGGCTTGCTGTCCTGGTGGACAAAGTGTCCCCTGGGGGGGACAGGAGTCACACCCCGGGGGTGGACTGGGCTACACCTCTGTGTTAGCCATGTGGGTACTGTCTGTCTGTTGGGACACACCTGTGAGCAAGCCAAGGTTAGGTGCTGCACAGATGGTGTCCACAGGTGAGGAGAAGGGTTACACATGGGTTAACTTAGTGGGCCCTGAGAGTATGGACAGAGGGATCCAAATGGGTTCAGATTGGCGTAGGACTGGAGTATGCCCCTGCAGTTGCGGGCCAGGGTCCATGTTCTATCGCCCAAAGCAGGGAAGCCAATCAAGGTAGTGATTGGTCTACCCTGCGTTTAGGCTGGAAGGGGGTTGTGTTGGACTTGGCCCTTTTTGCAGGGTCATCCCTGAACTTTTTGCCTTCCTCCTGTATTTTTTCTGACCTGTTTTTATTGGTTTTATGACTCTGGGCACCTTACCACTGCTGATCAGTGCTAAAGTGCATATGCTCTCTTTTGTAAATTGTTGTAATGGATTAGTGACTCCATGATTGGCTTATTTGATTTACTTGTCAGACCCTAGTACAGTGCACCATGAGTGCCCAGGGCCTGTAAATCAAATGCTGCTGGTGGGCTTGCAGCACTGATTGTGCCACCCACAGAAGCAGCTTGTAAAATATGGCTCAGGCCTGCCATTGCAGAGCCTGTGTGCAGTCTGGGACTGCCATGTCGACTTGGCAAGTGCACCCACTTGCCAGTCCCTAAACCTTCCCTTTTCTACATGTTAGTCACCCCTAAGGTAGGCCCAAGGTACCCCTATGGGCAGGGTGCTTTGTATGTGAAAGGCAGGACATGCCCTGGTGTGTGTGGCATGTCCTGATAGTGAATTACAGCCAATTTCGTTTTTCACTATTGCAAGGCTACCTGTTCCCATAGGCCAGAATGGGCAGTTTGATTATAACATTTTATAATCCTAACTGACCCAGGGAACAAGGTAGAAAAATGAGTTTACTACGCCTGAACTCAGAATGTTAAAATACATCTTTTAGTGTGGGTGATTTTTACATTCTGTGTTTGAAAATACCACTTTTAGAAAGTAGGTATTTTCTTGCCTAACCATCCAGTATGCCTCTGCTAGGTTTGTGTATTCCATGTCTGGTTTGTGGGTGACAGGGGGCTGGAGAGGGCTTTGGCTCCAGCAGTCTGATGAGTCAGGGCTGGACTGAATAGGACCTGGGTTGAATAGAGAGTAGGGGGAGGAGATTTCCTTTCACTTGCCTGAGCCTACATAGAATAGAGAGTAGGGGAGGAGATTTCTTTTCAGCTACCTGGGCCAGGTCTGCTTTCAACAATGCTGTCTCCACCTCCTGCCAGGAAGCTGCACCAGGGAGGACAGAACTGGTTTTGATTAGGTACAGACACTCTCTGCCTTCAGAGAACAAAGGATTTAGTAGTATAAATATTGGGGCCCTGACCCCAGAACTTTAGATCACTTCTGGGAAATCAAGAGGAACCTTTGCCAAGGAGAAGAGCCGGAGAAGCTGAGGAGGAATACTGCCCCTGTGCTGTTTGCTTTCTGGGGTTGGCCTGCAGTGGTTCCTTGCTGCCAAGAAAAGGAGAAAAAGGACTTTGCTGTTTGCTTTGTCACCTGCTTGAAGAAGAAGATCTCCAAGGGCTTGAAACTGAGCTTGCCTCCTGTTCTGAAGTCTCAGGAACACAAAGACTTCACCCCTTCTGTCTTCCTGCATCTAGAACTGCTGTTTTAGCTGCTACAGAAGGAAATTGCAACACCGATGCCGGCGAGCGACGCCGTAACCTGCACCGAAGCCGTGAGCGCTGCTCCGACTTGCAACGTAGGCCCAACGCCAGCTGCCGTGCAACACCGACTTCGGCGAGCGACGCTGTAACCTGCACCGAAGCCGTGAGCGCTGCTCCGTCTTGTGACGTAGGCCCAACGCCAGCTGCCGTGCCACATCGACGCCAGCGAGCGATGCCGTAACCTGCCCGAAGCCGTGAGCGCTGCTCCGACTTGCGACATGGGCCCGACGCCTGCTGCTGTGCCGCATCGACACCGAAGCCGACTTCGTCATCGCGGAGCCGATCCTCGACGTGATGACCTCCTGAATCCATTGACATCGCGACATCGTAAGGAACAGTGGTTTCGGTGTCATCGTGACGTCACCTCCCCGACGCAGTAAGGAACCGTTGTCTCGCCTCCCCTGCGCTGCAGTAAGGAACAGAGGCTACACCTCCGATGGGGTCGTAAGGAACCGACGCCGCGCAACGCCTACGAAGCCGCGCCTCCCCGACGCCGTGGACTGCCGTCTTTGTTTTCATCGCTTTTCCAAGGTACTGTTCTTTGTGGGTCTGTTTGACTCCGGGCCCGACGCCGCGCACCTCGCGGTCGGCGCCGTACTTGGGATTTCTATCTGTCACGACGTCGTATAACTCAAAGTGGAGTTATTTGTTGCTACAAGCTTGATTTAAGTGAATAACCTATTTTTAAGGATATCTTGAGAACTGTATTGTGGATTTTTGTCGTTTGGTCTTGTTTTGGTTTAGATAAAGATTATTTATTTTTCTAAACTGGTGTGGTGTCCATTTGTAGTGTTTTCACTGTGTTACTGTATGTGTTCACAAATGCTTTACACACTGCCTCTGAGATAAGCCTGTCTGCCCGTGCCAAGCTACCAAGGGGGTGAGCAGGGGTTATTTTAGGAGTGTATCCCCCTTACCCTGACTAGAAGCAAGGGTCCCTATTTGGACAAAGGTACCTACCTCTGCCAACTAGAGACCCCCATTTCTAACAGTGACCTATACCACTAGCAGCACAGGTGGCAAGGGCTATATTTCAAAGCACTTTTTTTGGCTGCTCTATGTGTTATCTAAGTGCTGCCAGTAGTAGAGCTACAATTACATCCAATCAAATGTATACCCATGTAAATACATCCAAACCGTAATTTAAGGTAGCGAGCTGCTGAAAAAACAGTGACTATAGTGTATTTGGCTAAGTGAGGGCCAGTCAAAATATTATCTCCACCAGGCATACTATTACGGTCATAACTTGGCAAAGTAAAGCCTACAGGTGCAAGTAAGTACCGCAATTAATATGCAAGAGGACTTGTGAGCAGCATCCCCCACACACTTACAAATTTACTTCAATTATGAATTGGGGGTCACGTCTTATGATCCCCACATAATGGGCATCATACCTCAGAGCTGATTTGCAGCAGTTATAGATTTCCATTCTTCCACATTCCTGAAGTAAACCAATTCAATTATGAACAGGCTAACTGTCAACATGTTTCATACATTTACAACACGTGACCAGAGTAAACACCAAGTAAGTCAGTTAACGTCTGATCCTTTCAACATGGTACTTCAGCACGGTCACCTACTGCTTTTTAAACCAATAGCCAGCACGTCCACCTACACTTCATGTCTGGTGCAGCTATTGCCTCCAAACTGCCAGCAGGCCCTCGAACATCCGGTAATGCACATGGTAGCCAACCATAATATAGCATACAAGGAGTGGTGGACTGCAAGTAGAGCTTAGCTGTCAACCTCGGCATGGTGAGCTAGGGCGAAAGGGAGGCAGGCTGGGGACATCAGCATACCAGCTTCTCACAGAGCAGTGGCATAACCAGAGCCCCACTCACGCCATCAGAATAATGGCCAGATGTACTTTGCAACCATTAGCTCGTTACCCAGCACACACGCCAGAATCAATGGGAGAGAGATGGAGGGTTGCAGAAGTTACTTTCAGGGTTGTAATAAAGGTTCTGGAGGTTTCCCCGTGCCTCTGCGATATAATTAACCATTTGCAGAAAAGTAAACAAATAATTTAAATGTCGTTGTCTGTGAAAAAGTGCCAAGAAAAAGCTCGGAACAATGACCAGATGCTCCGTTTGGAACTATAACATTTTCTTGCTGCATTGTTCTCCTATCCTCAATTATTATTCCGATTTGATAGTTACTTCACCATCAAAAATATTTTCTATTCTTCTACTAGGCACTGCAAACAGCGCACCAACTCAATAACTTCTCCAAATCACAGACAACTAAATAAATAGGTAAAATATGTTAAATCGTAGAAAACGAATGTGAGGGCCCTTCGTGAAGGCAAAAATGTCGAACAACTGAACTTCAGACCTTGTAATCCTAGGATGACAAGAAAGTAGACAGAACAAGCATCAGACGTTGTTAATACCAGTGGCGGCTGGTGGAATTTGAAACTGGTGGGCGTATGCAGAACGAATCAACGCAGCGAGCGAGCCCGACGGCAATAAGGGGGGTTCGGGGGGGTTCTCCCCCGTGAAGATTTTTTTTTTAAATTGGCATCTTTTTGGTGCGATTTTCAGCACTATTTCTGTGATAAATGGACTAAAAATTCAGTTCTTCTAGGCATTCATAACAGAAAACTCATACATTATTTCAGAGAATTTCTGGGTTGCCAAGCAAGTCTGACTTCTGAAGAGGGCTAGGGTACTAAGCAAGACTGCTTTGGCTCTACCCTTTCCAATAGAAAACACTAGTATATCAGATGGAAAGCGGTGTTGAGTAAAAAGCCAGACCCGAATGAAGGTGTAACAAATCACACTGGGTCTCTCGGCAACCATAAAAATACCCGCACATACAAAACTTTGCAATGCGAGAACTTTTGATTCCCGTCCGAGATTACAGTTCATCATAGAGCATAACATTCAGCATAGCAAAACGTCAATGTGCAGTGCATGCCCACATATCCATCAATACTATAATATAACATAGCCTGACATAATTCAATATACTGTAACATAGCAGCGCTACATGGCCAAATCTGTGCAGCATAACTGCGTACACGCACACACAAACCCCCTCATGGTGTAACTTAATATAAACGCGTGCAACTTTGCAGAACGAATGTCAGCATAACACAACAGCAATAGGCATAGTTATAAGAGCGCAGCTTAACACGATAGGCGACTGTTCCTTATATTCACACTTACCTACATCTATAACACAGCGAACTAACATAACCTACCTAGCATAGAGTAACATGGCAGCACAAATAGTAGCATTAGATAAGAGTTCACAATAGTGGTACTAGTGGATGCTGCAGCATTGCATAAACGCATAGGGCAACAACAAAGCGCACAGAGGATTAGTAATTTTTAGTCATGAAAGCAAACTACCAAATAAGTAGCATACGCAACTGAATTATATTTTAGGCGCTTACTGCTCAAGACGAGATTGGGCCCCCCCTGCGGCCCGGCTATCTCGCTCCTCTCGTCATCTCTCTGCCCTTCTGCCCTGCACCTCATATTCATCGGCTTCTGTTTGCCTCGCTTCCTCTCCGTGTCCTTCTTTGTGTCTTTCTAGCAGTGGGGTACCAGAGTGTCACGAGCCCCAATTCAAACAAGGAAAACAAATGCGCTCCCCATCTCGTGGCACGGCAGTAAAAGACAGCCACATTTGGGGTGCATTGTGCCCTTCACACCTCTTGCCCCGGTGCCAGTTTACCTGCTACAAGAATTGTACATACGTCCCAGCGTTCTACTTCCCCACACCGACCCCACATCTAGTTGTTTTTATCAACTTAGTTACCTCGTTTTTTCTCTAGCTCACTACCTTTCTCCTTCACTATCTTTTTATCCATTGTCTCTCCCTCACCGTTCTCTGCCTAGCTGCTTCGCTACCTTATTACATGACTCAGGATCAATAATGCATGCCACAGGCCCCTCTGCAGTGCCGGGGTCTGCCCCTGCTCAGGAGATGGCATCGAGAGGAGGCCAGCCTTCGTGAAATGTCATGGACCCCTCGTCAAACAATGCAGCGCAGGCCCACCATTTTGTGACACACGCTGATCTCACTTCCCGTCTAACCCTCAAGCTATTTTACTTACTCCACTGCTTATTTAACTCACACAGCTTTCACCTCACCGACCGAGGCCCCTGCCCTCCCGCACCCCCTCTGCTCTGAGGCACAGAATACCGTGCAGGTCACTCTCTTTCTCTCTCACCACATTAAAGTTCCTGGCGCTGGATAAACAATGCAACTGTCGCGTGCAGCAGTCTGAAATAATTGGATTAGCTCAAACATATCATCTAAACTGCGATGGCCCCGGGTCAGACAGTCACCCACCTGCGAACGAGACCCTTTTGGTGAGTTCTCACCAGCCACTGCACCATGTATTTTCATAATTCCCACAACATATGCTGCCGTATATGGTAGCTAATACATGCCGCGTATGGAAGCTGAGTACCTGTCGATGATAATATAAGCTGCCTGCCAATCAAAGCACAATCTGTCCTCATACTTAACTTTATGTTTATAAAAGTTATCATTCACGCACAATGGTACTCATTTTATCAATTTCAGAAGGATGAAAGTTGGAGTCACCCTGGCCGATATTGAAAACTACAATGTGAAAGGGGCACACATCCCGGCTGCAGTGGGTGTTCAACCAGTATGTATTGGGTCGAGGTCTTGTTGGCGGAACTGCCACCTTCACCCTCCTGGCTCTCGGAAAAAAATTGTTGGTTGGCTATACAAAACAGGCTCCTCTTTGCAAAGAAAAGACTCTGAGGGACGATAACGTGCCCGCACACTGGGTGAGCCGCGAGCAGCTCCGACGCGGGTCTCGTGAAGTCGGAAGGCCTCAAAAATACTGGCGGGAGGACTCACTGGAGGCTTTTTTATGCAGATCCCTGAGTAATGGCGGCGGACAATCCATCTGAGGCCGTCCCTGCACCCTGGTTTCCAAGAGTGAGGAAACGTGTGTGTGTGTGCGCGATACCTTTGTCAACTAGGCTTGTCCTGACAAAAGGGCCTTGTCACATAGCTAAGTCGCAGGGGGGGTCGGGTGGGGGCCGGGGGACCAGGGGGTCGGGTGGGGTGTTGGGGGGCCAGGGGTGGTTTAAAAATAAAGTAAAAAAATAAAAAAAACTTGAAAACTTACCTGACCGCCGGGTCGGTCCGCGCCGCCTCTGCTGTGTGCTCCTGGGCCGGGGTCCGCGTTGGAGCCTTCGTGAGTGGCTGGCTGGTGGCAACCCCTCTCAGCCAATCCAGACGCTGCTCCAGCAGCGCCAGGATTGGATTGAGCAGGGACTGTCCCCGCCCATAGGAGACCGGGGGCTGCGGCCACTGGCAACCCTCGCCCTCGCTCGCTCTCCTAATGCAGGGCACTGCAGTGCGCATGTTCGGGCTGGTCAGAAAAATGATCAGCCCAAACCTGAACATGCGCACTGGGCCTGCCCTGCTGCTGCTGCCTGCTGTCAGTCAACAACACAAACCCAACCCTGCAGTGCTGCCCCACCCCCTTTCTTCAGCGACGCGTCCTGACTGACTCCGGCCACGGGACGCTGTCACGCCGGTGAAGTTAATGAAATTTGTGGCCATGCTGATTAGTGGGGCAACGCCCCAATGGACGCAATACACACATTAACTAGATTTAGGTGTTAGCAGGTAAACATAATATTAATGTTATATGTTGATAAGTGATATGAAAGAGGCTTTACAGTACAAGAGATGCCATCATTCTTTGGGCAAGAATCACAATACTAATGTAAGTGGAGCTTTTAATTGTCACTAATGAGTTTCCTCGAAAGCTAAGCCTAATGATAGTATGTCACAGATGCATCAACTACTTAGACATGCATAGAAAGCATAATTTCCCCGTTTGTTACCATGCCAAATGCACAAGCTCAGCTGCAGAGAACTATAGGGAATGCTTGACATCCATCTTTGACGAATTCCCGTTAGTAGAGAAATTTTTTAACTTTAGGGAGATTTTCTTTTATTTAGAATTTTGGGGTAATGTTAAAGAAACAAAAAATGTGCGTCTTTGGGCACTTTAGCGCTTCTAACCTATCAAGAGGAAATGCATGGAAAAACTCTGTCTGGGAAAAAAGTCTTATGTGCAGTCCTTCATAATCTATGCTCTACTTTCTCTCTAGCCTAGCATAGAAAATATATTCAGCCCCTAAAAACCAATACACTGTTTGCCAGGCCCCGTAATGGACAAAGATGGGCTACTGGGCCTGGGCCTCTGCCTCAGCTGTGGGTGTGCCTCTGCCTCAGCTGTGGGTGTTTGACTTGCATGTCCTTGGGTTCACCTTACAACGGCTGTGGTCCAACTACAACCCCTTCAGCACTTGAATGTCAGTGGTAGCAATGGTGAGCAGTCACAGGCTTCTCATGGAGGTAGTGTGGTGATGCGTCAAAGTCAGAACTTGACAACCACTCAGCAGGGTAATAACTGATTGTCCGACTGGATACTTTTCTTTTATAAAAATTAATGCACACAAAACCAAAATACTACTCACTACAAAGTGCCAATGCGAATTTCCACTGGTGTGGGGTACTGTGGGGTTCAAGTCCCCTCCTCCACTCCCACCCCTCCCCCAAACTAGGTGTAAGATATGATGCGGCAGGGGAGTGGCCTGTCACGATAGCAGACTAGATGCCTTTCCTACCCGCTCCACCTGCGGAGCTTTAAATCCTTCACCACCTTGCACCCAAACACGCCAAAAAGCTGCTAAACTTGTGTGGGTAGTATCCCCTGCTATTGGTGACCCGGCGGGGGAACCACAAGTGTGTCTACACTAAGGCTGCTGCGTGGTACGAGGCGATGGGCCCGAGTGGACTGCGATCCCGGTGGGCGTGCAGTAAGCCCGACACGGCTGTGCTGCGAGGCCGCATCGGCGGCAGAGGACCCTGGCCACTGGGGGAGAGAGAGGAGCCAGGCTGGGCCCCGCCACAACATTGCTCTGCATTGTGGGGAGCCGGCGGAAGCAGCTAACACTGCTGCATGGTACGAGGCGACAGGCTTGAATGAACCGCGAGATCCTGGTGGGTTTGCAGTGAGCCTGACCCAGCTGTGCTGTGGGGCCGCATCAGCGACCGAGAAGCATTGTCGCTGGAGGTGAGAGAGGAGCCAGGCGGAAAATCGGTGCAGCATTGCTAAGTGTTGGGAGGAGCAGACGGAAGATCCGGCCTCGACCCAAAGAAGGGGGTCGCAAACTAGCGGCCGGGCTGCCTCTGGAAGCAATAAGAGGCGAGCCGATGTACACGGGCAACAGAGGCCACGCCTAAGGTTCTGCCCTGAGCCTGCGGGATTAATTGCAGCACAGTGTGGGTGCTGTGGTGTGGAGGCACGCTGCACCCCGGAGGTGTGAGAAAGACACCCCCCCCTCTCAAAAAGCATGCCCTGAGCTGGATCTGTACATTACTGTGGACACGGAGTGGGCATGCATGGCATGACCGGGCCAGGAGATGCCTTTGGGGCCTAGATGATGTTCTTGGGCCTGGGCCCTGCTTGTGGTATGGAGGCCTAATAGTCTGACAGCTCAGATGTAGTGATGTAGGTATTATTGGGACTGTAACAGGAAGCAGCAGGGCCGGCTGATACCCTGGGGATTTGTTCCATTGCTGCTTGTGGGGCCGGGAAATGCAGGTCAATGGGGTCAAAGAGAAATGAGCATGGCCACGGGCTGCAAAGGTCTACGAGTGCCTCTGTGGTGTGCCCTGGACGCTTGTGCGCTGGGAGAGAAGCTGTGGAAAGGGGGGGGCTGACTGGGATCCTCGGAGTGAGGACAATAGGCCCCCGTTGGGAGCGGAAGTTTCCGACGTCCAAACCCCCCTGAATGGGCCCAAAGAAGTGTCGGGAAGAGTGGACAGAGCCTGATGGAGAGTTGAGAAGCACCAGGCTTGGTTAGAATGGTGTTGGGTGGGGGGCACTGTCGTGCCATGAATGGACCTGGTGGAGCGGAGTGATCAGCAGGAGGACTTTTTTGGGGGGGGAGGGGGCTGAGTTGCTGCAGCACTGTGGACACATCCACAGCTATGCCTTTTGGCGGGTCCGCTCCTAGGATTCGGAACTTGGTGTGAAGATCTTGAATGGGACTACGCCACATAAGCTGCAGAGGCGGACTATTGATACTGGCTGATGTGCAAAAGTCCCAATAGCCGCTAAATATGGGAAAGGATAAAGGGACAAAACCGGCACAAGTCAAGAGAATTGATCAATACACTGTGACAATGCCAGAGGTGATGCTGACGCACCAGGTCAGTGAGCCACTTATAGGAGCATCAGTGCAGGGTCCTACCGCTGTGGAGCTTCTGAGAGCAATACAGGGCTCCCTAGGTGCATTGGAGCTGAAAATGGATTCCATGGCTATGGAGATCAACCATGTGAGAATGAACCTGCAAAAGGTGGCGGAACGAAACACAGAAGTCAAGGATGATGTTGACACTCTTAAAAAAGAAGTTAAGCTGCTGAAGGCCACGGTCGAAGGGCTGAAATGCAGTGCCACACACACAGGAACCCCTGGAGAATGCAGAGGGCTGGTAGAGGCATAACAATCTACGCTTGGTGAGATTCCTGTAGCGTGCTTAGGGCACCCTTGGCAGAGCTCATCTTGGAGAACTGGATCACAAAAACTCTCAAGCCTTCAAGACTCTCAGATTTCTTCACGGTGGAGAGGGCTCACAGAGCACTGGTGACGGCATGGTGGGCCACGATTGCTCGACTTTTCAATTACTGTGACGCTATCTTTCCACATGTGCGCACATCTAGCCCCCCACAGTATGAAGAAAAACACATTTTCATTTACCCGGACTACACACGCTGCGTCCAGACATTGCGCAGCAATTTCTCAGCTGGAAAATGGGGAATGAGAGACCACAACATCAAATACAGCCTGTTGTTCCCTGCCAAACTGCGTGTACAGCATGAATCCCCACATGAGGTACTGAAGTGGCTGGACACGTTGGGACAGAAAGGCAGTGCTGGTACTCCAAGACGACATGAATCTTGGAAGGGCACAGTGTGGGGCTCAGCCCACAACAGGAGGACTACACTGGAGATTGCGGAGGACCAGGAGGCCCCGGGAGCATATCGAATTCATGTTGCCTGGACGGCACCCTCAGATTGGAGGTGCCGGGATCATTGGATTGGTGAGCCTTTTCACAGATTAGACTGGTGACCTGAGTGACAGTACTGACGCTGGATAGATTCTCCGAGAATGAATGTCAACCGACACGGTGTCCAATGGGAGGGGACCTCTTGTGTTGTTTTGGGCTCCAACATCCTGACCGGAGACTGTGCCCAGAGGGCCTCTCGGAGGTATTTGTCAATGATGCCTGGCAAGACAAGCAGATCCTGGAGGGTCCTGAGGAGTTGACGATAAGTGCACAGACTATACAATTCACTCTCTGTATGCCTGTTAACATTGATAATTTGTGACTCCAGGATAATTGGGGGCACGCAGAAATTCTATGTAAGGTGCCTCATCAGACTGCTCTGTGGCACAAGCCTCTCTGGGGACAAATGTTCAGGGTCACAGTGGCACAGTCTGCTCTTACACACCTCAGGACAGTGCCACTTGCAGGGTCATTGTGGTGCAGTCTGCTCAATCACTGCCACGGTATAGTCACTACAGGGTCACAGAGGTGCAGGCAACTTTGGGCACACTTCAGGACAGAGTCATGGTGTAGGTCGCTTCAGGGTCACAGTGGCACAGTCTGCTCAAGCACAGTTCGGTAGTGCCATGGTGCAGCTGTTTCAGGCAAAAGAGTTGACGCTCCGATCGGTGTGCACGCCAGTTCCGCTCTCTCTCTCTCTCTCTCTCTCTAGACGACGGACCCTCAGCTCCAGGGTCAGCTGATTCTGGCTCGTCCTGGTAGTCAGCACCTCCTGCAAGGTAGGCATGTTCTACCCTCTTCTTCTCGGGTAGGTAAACATATAGGCACTTAAGGAAGAAAGACAACTTTTTCTTCCAGTTCAGACTCGGGTGATGTCCCCTCACCTCTGGTAAGCTAGCAGTCAGGCAGACATCTCTGGTTGCACAGCAGTCCTCTTAGTACTCTGCCAAGCAACCCCTTTTTCATTCAAAGAGAATTTGGAGCTGGAAGAATACTTGAGTTAACAGCTCCTACTTTCATACAGGTACAGCAGGCAGGGGATGTGTATTCTCGGTTTGCACCTTCAGACCCGGTTTGGGTAGGTTTCTTTTTTATGTGTCCTTTCCAGGCTGTCTTCAAGACACAGCCTTTGTGTAGAGTGATACTCACTCCTCACAGCAGGGTCTTCTCCAGTTTGAAGCACCCACAGCAGAGGCACAAGGAGGAGTGAGCTTCTGCACCTGGCTATTAACAGCCACTCTAAATAGTCATCAGGAATGGATACAAAAGGATGTCCTCCCTTAAAGGATCATTACACTGTGAACAACACAGACCACACTCTCACCTTCCACCCCATCATCTACATAATGGCAGAGCTCAGGAAAACTAATGAGCAGCTCCTTGCAGCAAAAGGATTCAGTCAAATTTCTAAAGAGAGCCCTGGCTCCTCTTCCTTTACTTCAGCATCTAGGTCTCCCCCCCTCCTGCTTCAGCAATACACTTCCACTCTTTGGGAAAACAACCTCAGCTCCATCTTGTGCACATGAACAGGCCAGGAACTTCAGAATGGAACCCGCAGGCATCCGCTACTCTGATTCACTCATCCATACAATGCATGCACCACGCAGGCAACACACATGCATACATGCAAACATGCACAAGGAATGTTAGAGGAAGGACCTGGGTTAGTGCGTAGCAGTGGAATTTTACATGAGTGGGCCAATATATCTCCACTCCATGACAGAGAATAAAAAGGCTGGTCAAATCTACTTATTCACAAAACATAGTACACCACCACTGCTCTACATGCTAAATCCACAACAGGTCAGGTAGTCCACTATCAGACAAATAAGGGCACACTCTGTGTGCCCCTTCAGGTCCAGGACTAAACATGTGTCAAAATTTAAAAAACAAAAAACAGAATACCATATACTTGCAGTTGTGCACTCAGGACAGAGGAACGAGACTGAACACCATGCAGGGGACATTCCTGTCCCATCATTGTTAAACACTTTATTTTCTTACATTCCACCACAAGTTTCCATGCTTCACACTAAATTCTCAATTTTTCGGTACACTTTAGGTGTTCGTCCCATGCTAATTTAGTCGGGCATTTGTATTTGGCACACATTAGTTTCTGCAATCTATAAATTGTGTTCAGTTGGCTACAAATATATTATTACTGTTCAAACTAAAGAATAGCTCACTGACTGACCGAGCACAGTCCGCATCCTGAATACGAGGTGGAGAATCTAGCGACTTCTTCAAATGTAACTGCTATAAAATCAGTAGAGATTATTTGCACAAGCAATTCACACACTTGCACAAAAAAATCACAATCTAAACTCAAAAACAAATCCAGTGCTCAAACAACGTCATGTTGCAGAAAAGGTTTAATAACGTGGCATTATATCCTAGAGCTCTGAAACAGTTTTGCAATAAGCAGATCGATTTCACATATCCACTACCCAATTCGTCAGAAATTTGTAAATATCCTTGACAAAGACTGTCGCGTGTTTGGATGAAATACATGTTGGCAAATAAGCTGTAAGGAGGAGCAGAGGAGAAGATGCGGCATATCGGCTAGAGCTGCCGACCATGGAACTGGTGAACCAGGTTCAAGTACGGCCTTTGCTCAACATCCTGTGATTCTGGGCAAATTACTTAACATCCCGTGACAAAAAAATAACAAGCATCTGCACTGCAATAGGTCTCGCATTTACGCGAGTTTGAGCTATTGGCATTGTAAATGTCAATGCCTTTTATTTGTGTTTTGGTTTTTAAAACATAAATAAAAGGCATTGTCATTTACAATGCCAATAGCTTAAACTCTCGCAAATGCGAGACCTATTGCATTCCAAATGCTTCAAGGCATCTCTGAGTTGCCCCCTTCCGTCTCCATTGGCCCCGGAAGAGCTCCCCATTTGCTACGAGTTAAATAAAAAAAGCAGGTGGTCACAACTGCGCATGAGAGACCCACCTGCCCTCCTGCAGTAAGAGAAACTCATTAAAGAAAATAGTGCTTACAGACTAAAGAAGACGTACCGTGTAACAACCGAAGTAAAAGGGCCAGTCCTCATGGGAGGTTACAAATTAAGTCAAGGCGGTACTAAGGAGGGATTAACAAGCCTAATAACGGATCAAAAGCCAGCATTTACGAAGGACAATGACACAAGCCAATGACAAATATGGGCAGAGAGTGGGCGGGGCTTCAAGTACATACTCCAATACAGCATGGCTCGCAGAGCAGCGCAAGCGCTGCCCAGACTCGACCTAAAAATGAGTAATTTAATCTGAGTCTTCTGTAAAGCGCTCTAATGTCCTTGGGACAAGTTTGTGCAACATGAAATACCCCAAAAGAAGCGAACGCTCTTTTACTAATCATCCTTTATATAATTTAGACTATTTAGGCCTTTCTCACTTTTCCTTAAGGGCCAGCAGCAACGTTTTTCTTGATGTGCAATTGTGGTGCTTGTATTTGTATAAGTTAAGAGCCGCTACTTGTTTACTTCCAAGACGTAATACAATGGCAGAAACCTTGGATCTGAAAAAATGTGCCGTGCACTTTAACTCGACTGAATATTTTTTTTAATTTAAAAAAGTTTCACCAAATATACTAAAAAAGGAGAATAGGTTTAATGGCAACTACATTCTAGCTGTGAGTGTTTGTTTCGAGGATTACTAGAAGACATTACGTTAGAATCCCACACTGAAGAGGTGATGCAGAACCAAGTGTTCAGGCAGAGGTATATCCCTGGATTATTCATTCCATAACAACTTGGCAACATGCTACATAATATTTAAACTACTGGGCATATTTCACATATAGGACATTCTGCTTGAGTATTGTAAACTAACTCACAAATTTCTAAGGGATAACATGGGGAGTTTTGGTGTGTACAGGCTGAATGTGTAAATGATGACAAAGTAAGAAGACAGGTGGGTTAGGAAGGGATAGTCAATCAACCAATCAGCCAGCATTTGTAGTGCAACACTGGCACCCCTAGGGGTATTTGGGCACTGATGGTGCTGTGTCTCTGTCGAAAAGCCAGGTCTTCAGCTTCTTTTTCAAGTCCACCAGGGAGGATGCTGTACGGAGGAGGAGGGTGTTCCAGGTCTTGGCAGCAATGTAGGAGAAGAAGCGGCCCCTGCTGCAAAGGATCTGAGGGGTGAGGGCGAGAAGTGGATTGCGGGTGTCTTGCGGGTAGGTGGAAGTTCAGTCGATGGTTGATGTAGGATAGTCCTAGGTTGTGTAGGGCCTTGCATGCATGCGTGAGGATCTTTAACTGGCATCTCTTCTGGATGGGTAGCCAGTGGAGGTTTTGAGGTGGGGGGTGATGTGGGTCCATCTGGGGAGGTTCAGGATGAGTCTGGCAGCAGTGTTCTGTATGGTCTGGAGTCTTCTGAGGAGAGGCGGCGGGAGACGAGGGCCTGCATGACTGTCTTTCTGGTGTTGATTGGGAGCTATGTGAAGATTCTGGGGAGCATGCAAAAGATGTGGAAGCAAGAGGAGGTGACTGCATTGAATTGTTATTTCATGGTTAGCTGGCAGTCGAGGATGATGCCAAGGTTGTGTGCATGGTCTTTCGGCATGGGTGTTGGTCCGAGTTCCGCTGGCCACCAGCTGTGGTCCCATGTGGAGGTGTTCTTCCCAAAGATCAGTACTTTCGTTTTGTCGGAGTTGAGTTTGAGGCAGCTGTACCTCATCCATTTGGCTACGTCGGTCATGGCGTTCCAGAAGTTGGTTTTGGTGTTGGAGGGGTCCTCGGTGAGCGAGAGGATGAGTTGGGTGTCGTCGGCGTATGAGATTATGTTGAGCATGTGGGATCTGAGGACTTCTTTGAGGGGGGTCATGTAGATGTTGAACAGGGTGGGGCTGAGGGATGATCCTTGGGGTACGCCGCATATGATGTCCTTGGGTGCGGAGATGAAGAGAGGCAGTTGAATGCTCTGTGTGTGTACTGAGAGGAAGGAGGCGATCCTCTTCAGGGCTTTTTGCTGTATGCCAATGTTGTGGAGTCTGTGGATGAAGATGTGGTGGGATATGGTTGGTTGAGGAGGATCAGGGCCACAGTTTCTCCATGGTCCAGGTAAGTTCGGACGTCATCTGTGGCGGCAACCAGCACAGTCTCTGTGCTGTGGTTAGCGCGGAATCATGATTGTGAAGCGTCAAGTAGGTGGTGGAGTTCCAGGTATTCGGAGAGCTGTTGGTTGATGGCTTTCTCGAGTACTTTGGCTGGGTAGGGAGCAGGGCGATAGGTTGGTAATTTTTGATGTCGCTGGGGTCAGCGACGGGTTTCTTCAGGAGTGGTCTGACCTCTGCGTGTTGCTGTCTGTCTGGGAAGGTTGCTGTGGAGATGGCGGTGTTGAGGATGCTGGTGAGTTCCGTGCTGATTAGGATGGCGCCGAGGTTGAAGAGATGGGGGCAGGGGTCGGTGGGCGCCCCGGAGTGAATGGATGGCATGATGGCTGCGGTAGTCTGAATGGTGAGCAGAGACCAGGTGGTAATCATTCGGCTGGTGTTCGCTGGATGATTGTGGTTGTCTAGGTCGAGGGTGGTCAGTTGAGGGTCGAAGTTGTTGTAGATTGTGGCAGTCTTGCTGTGGAAGTAGTCGGGCAGGGTGACGCAGAGTTCTTGGGAGAGGTGGATGGTGTTTTCAATGGCGGATAGGTTGCAGAATTCCTCAACAATTTTGAAGAGATCCTTCATGTGGTTCGCAGTGGTGTTGATGCGGTGAGTGATGGATGCTCTCTTGGCTTCCTTGATGCGTTGGTGGTGGTCGGTGAGGGCCGCTTTATGGATGGATCTATCGGAGGGCTCCTTGGTGATGTGTCATCTCTTCTCTAGTCGGTAGTAGTTGCACTTAGTTCTGAGCTCTGGGGTGTACCTGCCGTCTAGCTTTGCGGTTTGGTAGGTTTCAGTGGGGTGAGCTTGTCAGCGCAATTGTTGATCCAGGTGGAGAAGTTGTGGATGGCCTGGTCGAGATCTGCTGAGGTTTCAGGTTGTGTGGTGCTGAGGGCCTGAGTCCACTGCATCTAGGTGACCTTGCCGCAGCTGCGGTAGGTGGAGCTGTGGTTCTTGGCAGAGGTGTTCTGGGCGTCGGAAACGGTAAAGTGAACTATGGCGTGGTTGGTCCAGGTGAGCTCTGTGGTGTGGGTGAACTTGAGTCTGTTGCTGGAGGTGAAGATGGAGTCGAGTGTGTGTCGGCTTTATGCGTGGGTTCAGTGACGAGTTGGGTGAGGCCAATGTTGTTGAGATTCTCCAGCAAGGAGGTAGAGATGGTGTCGTCGACGTGGAAATTGAGGTTGCCGAGCAGGATATAGTGGTCTGAGTTGATGGCAAGAGGGGTAATGAGGTTGGAGATGGCGTCGCAGAAGGCTGGTCGGGGTCCCAGGAGTCTGTAGGCGAGGGCGCCTCTTACCGTGGTCTAAGCATTGATTCGTAGTCAGAAATTGAGGTGTTCCATGAGGGGCGTTGGATCCTTGTTGGTGGCGGAGCAAAATACTTTTTCCTTGAAAATTATGGCGATGCCTCCGCCATGTGTGTTGGTGCGGTCCTGGTGTAACATCTCGAGCCGTAGGGGGTGGTGGTGATGACGGTGTTCGAGGAGGGGTTGAGCCATGTTTCAGTGATGAAGGCCACGTCCAGGGTGAGGGTGATGATGGTGTCCCAGATTTCCGAGGCATGTTTGCAGAGGGAGCTGGCATTGAGCAGGATACACTGGAGTGGCGCGTGCCGGTGGTCCGGTGTAGCAGAAGAAGCAGCAGTGGTTGCAAGTGAAGGGTCCTTTGGTTGATCACGGAGAGGACGTGAAGCAGCTGTTGTTGCAGCATCGGGGTCCAGGGCCCCGAGTTCCTTAGGGGTGTAGCGGTGGATGGTGGGTGGACCACGGGTCCTGGCACTGGGCACGGCCCAAACATGGACGGGCAAAGACGGGCTTGCCTTTGGCGCACCGGCAGCGAGGCCGCACTGCAGCCTCCATTAGGTAGGTAATGGGGAAAGAGCAGGGCGCTGGGTAGCGAGAGGAGGGAAACGGCAAGAGGAGGGAAACGGCAGCAAGAGGGCTGAGGAAACCAGAGAAGGCAGAACTCAGAGGCAGAACGAGCTGAAAAAAGGAAAAAGCAGGGGCAGAAAAGAGGGGAAAAACAGGGGCAGAAATGAGCACACAGAGGCCGAAAATAGAGGCAGAAGCAAGCAGTAAAGGCAGAGGCAGAAATTAGCTAAGAGAGGCAAAAAAGCGGGCAGAAAGGAGCAGAGAAAGGCCGAAAATAGAGGCAGAAGCAAGCAGTAAAGGCAAAGGCAGAAAAGAGCCGAGAGAGGCAAATAAGCGGGCAGAAAGGAGCAGAGGAAGGTAAAAATGGAGGGCACAGCGAGCAGAAAACGAAGCGGAGGAGGCACCAACAAAAGGCAGCAGAGGGTGGCGGACTGCGGGCAGGCTGGACAGGAGTGTCACAGGGGGAGCTGGCACGAGGACCTGCGTGGGATAGAAGGGAAGATAGGAAGTTGAAGCAATTCAGATGTCACCATCATGCAGGAGACATTTTGAAAAATCATGTCTTGTCTCTGCAGTTTAGACCCATAGTCCGAGATGGGTGAAAAAATAAAAATAAAACAGAGGAAATCATGGTTGGATTGAATAGACTCAAAGGATAGTTTTTAGGGCTGACCTTTAGCACCATTGCTAAAGTGAAAGTAATTCCAGCTCTAGCATACGTGGCCATCAGCATATTTGCACCCGACCGCAAATAGAACAGATGCTGCACAAGCTAACATACAGTGAAAGGTGTTGTGCATTAGTAAATCCACCCCTGTGAAAGGCATCTGTTTGAAGCAGGATTATATTCCATCTGAAGGGTTTCTATAAAGATTTCCCTAACACCAGTTCCTTCTCATTATCTTCTTTATTGTCATCGCATCCCCAGCATAAATCAACCGTCTTTCCTTCTCCAGCTTTCTCGCCCTTCTCCCCCTACATTCCAAATGATGTCTCACCTACATAGCGAAGATTCCACCCTTCACAACTCTACATCATAATATACAACTAAAATAACCAGATAACATTAATACTTAAATTCTGAATTCAATTACAAAGGCTGAAAGAGATTAGCTACAATGAATTAACATTTCAGCAAATAAACATGCAAATAAATGCAAATAATCCAAACAATGACTGAAATATTCAATCCATTAGTATTACTAACAACTAGTTACCCATCCCCACACATTCTGGCCCCCTTTTACTCCTTCCACTGGGGTTTGTTGATTTTACACACAATTCCAAAACTCCATGTAGTTTCATCACTCAAACCAACAACATTACGCCTCACTTCTTTAACTTTATGAGGAGCAGAATATTTGCAATCACCCTTCCGAACTATTCCTCCCTTCCTTGCTCCCACCCAATCATCTTTGTCTATCTAAAGTCTCTTTCTATTCTGTTTTTTGTGAAAGTACTCCTTTGCCTTATTCTGTACACCACTGACTCTTTCTATGATTTCATCACGGTCATCCCAAACATTATCTGTTCTATTCAACCAGACAGGGCCCTCTTTCTTTCCTGGTTCTCTCCCTTTCAGAGAAACGAATGGTAACACACCTGTAACCGAATGGGCAGTTGTTCTATGTGCCCACACCATTTTCCTTAACTCCTTCTATGGATGACGAATAGCTAATGACAGCTGTATGTTTTCCATTACCAAACGATTCACTTTCTCCACCAATACATTAGCTTGCAGTCTAAACATAGCCACCTTCTCATGGACAATTCCAATCCTGGAAAGATAATCAGTCAACTCTTTGGAAATTAACTGGACCCCATTATCAGAGACTAATGTCCTAGTAACTCCTTCCTCCATGAAGACTTCTTCCAAAAATTCAATAACACTGGCAGTATTCACTTGCTACAAGGTTTCCATAACAAACCACTTTGTGTGATAATCAACGATTACCAAAATATACCTACTTCTCAATTCAAGACTATTAACTGGCCTTCTAAAATCAATGGCTAACTTTTCCCACAGTCTCATGGGAAAGTCATGCATTCTAGAGGAGGTTGTCTCACAATTTTGTTCTTGTCGCTATTTGAGCGGGCATAACACTGTTACACCACTCCCTCGATATTTCCATCCATTCCAGGCCACCAGAACAACTGTTTTATCCTTCTCTTGGTCATATTACATCCCCTTCACGTTCAATGGCAACTATATGATTCCGAATCCCAGTAGGAGGAACAATCTGATTTATTCTCATTAATCTTCTCCCGGTCAAACTCAACTCATCTTTCACTTTGTAAAATTCCATTAACTCCCTGCTCAACGTATCTTCCTCACTCCATTCCTGTACAACTTTGCTCTCCACCTCAGTCATCACAGAATCCTTCTCCCTGGCCTCGTCCCATTCAACACCACCAAATGCCATATCTCCTTTTCTATTGCCACCAACTTCCTTGCAAGTGTCCTCTACCTCTTCACTCACAGGCAACCTGGACAAGCAATCTGCTATAACATTCCAACAACCTCTTACATATTCAACTTCAAAATTGTAATCTAGCACAGATAACAGCCATCTCAAAATACGTGGCGCAATATTACCTTCCAATCCTCTCCCTCCTTTGAACAAATAAGTTAGTGGTTTATGATCTGTCTTGACTTTCAATACTGCCCCCAATCCTACTCCACTAGCATCAGTAGATTTGTAAGTTTTCCCAGACAAATCAAAATGCCCCAACATTGGCGCCTGTGCTATGCTTTCTTTTATCTCATAAAAGGACTTCCTGCACTCATCATTCCACACAAACACTATATTCTCTTTCATGATCAATCTGAACGGTTCAACTAGCTCTGCAAAGTTTTTGACATATTTGGAACAACATTCTGCAAGAAACAACCTTAGTTTGTCTTTATTAGATGGTGTTTTTTCCGATTGCCTTCACTATGCTTTGTTTCGGCTTAATTCCATTAGCACTTATCTCATGTCCCAAGTATGTTACCTCCTTTCTCCTCAACTGACATTTTTTTTTGTTGTTTATTGTTAAGCCATATTTTTCTAACCGATCCATCACTACTGTGAATATGCTGTCATGTTCTTCCTCATCCTTCCCCACTATGAGTATATTATCTTGGAAGCACAAGACTTGATTCATGTCACCAATAATATTCTTCATAACCCTTTGGAAAACAGCTGAGGCTGAAGCCAGTCCAAATTGCATTCTCCTATACCGAAATGCTCCCAGTGGCGTCACAAAAGACATCAGATGCCTAGACTCCTCTTGTAGATTCACTTGGTGGT
This sequence comes from Calotriton arnoldi, assembly GCA_963921515.1. Classification (NCBI taxonomy): domain Eukaryota; kingdom Metazoa; phylum Chordata; class Amphibia; order Caudata; family Salamandridae; genus Calotriton; species Calotriton arnoldi. Next base: position 19,668 of record CAWUFW010007542.1, on the reverse strand, counting down.
ATGCAGCTGACATGTCTAGAACACTAAACATGGATCCACCTCCCATAACAGCAATAATTTCTGAAATATTGGCAAGTGGTTGCCTGTTTACCCAAATATTTCTATTTAAGTCTCATAAGTCAATGCAAAGCCACATTTTTCTCCTTCCTTTGGTGCCACTACCGCGGGAGTTAGCCGTTCAGAAGCTTCTATTGGTTTAAATATTCCTTGCTTTAACAATTTATCTAACTGTTTACGTAATGGTTCCCTCATCATATTTGGGACACTCTGTACCTTATGGACTACCGGTCTGGTACCTTTCTTCAGGATTATTTTGTGGGAAAATCCCTTAAGCAACCCTAATTCATCAGTGAACACTCTGGGATATTTCAACATTATGTCACTCTCATGGCTACTTATCGCTTCCATAGCCTCCATTGTCTCAATTATCATTACTGGTTCTTTAGCATTAGGATTTATGATGATGTTTAGGTCTCTTTGATGATGCCATCCCAATAAGTCTGACCCATAATTGGTTACATAAATTTGTCCATGAACACCCTCTCCCTTGAATTCCCAGTATTTAAATTATTTTGCCAGCATATCCAACTGCCTTGATGTCAGACTTCTCCAATGATGCACTACCATCCGATCCAATTCCTTCATTTGTCTTCTTTGATAAAAGCATATAAAGACTTCCTGAGTCCACAAGCACTTTTAACGGTTTATTATCAATAGAGACCTCACAATATGTTTTTTTTAAATTTGTTTGTACTTTTTATTTTTACTATGCACCTGTGACACTGATATCCTTTTTTTATTTCCATTATCTGCCACGTTATTACATTCCTCTTCTATGGTTAAAAATATCTCTTGAACACTTTCACGTATATCATCGTCATCCTGACTAATTTCTTGTACTTTCCTATCTCGCATGTCTGTCCTACACACCTTTGTGAAGTGTCCTCTCCTTCCATAATTTCTACATATTATGTTTCTAGCAACACACCTCATGCTGGAAGCTATATGTCCAGAGGCCTAACAACTGAAACACTTAATTTCTCTGGAAGTGTTATTGTACCGTTTCGTATTTTCAGCAGAAGTGTCATAGTTCTGCTTTGCATGGTGAGAGCACATTCAATTACTTAACCAGCTCTTATTCATTATGAGGTTTGGGGTCCTTCTTAAATGAGGTAGAATTTAGATTGTGCCCCCACAGATGTGGATATCACTTTGGGACCGGTTGGATTTATTTTTTGACAGCTGAGCTTCCAGCACTGCTGCCAAAAAGATCCCATCAGAGAGGATAAGGTACTGCTCTCAGCTTGCTGATGTGACTGTTAAGAAAAGTAGGGTATTCCACCCATATGTTGAGAAATATGAAATTGCAAAGCAACATTCATATTTGGTTGAGAACTGATTGTTGGAGGAAAGGGGAAACTGCATGCGCTTTCACCTGCATCCCGTTCCCATGTTGGACACGGGGACAGCAAGAAGCCAATATGCAATCCTGTAATTGAATTTTGGGACTTTTTTTAGAGGAGTCTAAAATGTACTCAGTGCTTTGGAAAGGTACTTAAGCGAAAGGATGCATGATCTTCAATTTTTTTAAAGATTTTCAAATATTTTATTGAACGAATTGAGAAAGGAAATGCATCAAGTTGAATAATGTTGAATTAAGATATGATTTTGTATGAATTAATGAATGCGGCAGCTTTGTGAATTTTTCTTTACTGTATGCATTGAGAAGTATAATACATTTTCACTGTATAATCAAAAATAAATGTATAAGAGAGCGTTCAAGGTTTTATTAATCAAAGGACAATAAAAATAGTAATGGAAGGGGGGCGCTAGAGGGAGTGCACGCTAGATGGCCGCACTTGTGTGAGGCTCCGGTAGCCCTGGCCACTCATCCATCAAAATCCTGCTCCGTGATAAGCCGCGATTAGACAGAACGGAAGCGACGGAGTCGGCATTCGCTCCGGAGTTGCGGGTGCCCATCCAGCGGACTGCATTGTCCAGAATAACGGTGCAACAGACATGGGGTCTCCCCACACATAGCTGAGAGGACGCAGCCTTCTGGGACACTATGAGGCCACGGGGCCGAGTCGGGCCTCCGCGTAAAGCAGTGGAGGCGGACCGGGGCCGGTGCGAGTCCCTCACATCGTCAAGAAGGGAAGGAGAGACCTGGGAAGGTTGCGGCTCCCTACAGCAGAGTTCGGAAACAGAGGGGACTGCGTGTGGCCGCACACCTTGGCCGCAGATGGCATGGGCCCCAGTAGGAGTCGGCCTGGTGGCGGAGACCTCCCTGTGCTGGACCCGGCGGATGCGGCCTGCTAGGAGGCCACGAGCCCGTACTGACGAAGTGGATCCTGCCATAATGTGACGGAGCCGGACCTGAGGCGGCGTGAGCTCCCCACATCTAAAGTGAGTAGAGGAGCGACTCTAAGAGGTAGCAGCTCCCTGTGGTGAAGCCCGGACGCAGAGGGAATCTGTGCACAACTGCGTGGCCCAGTCTTCGGGCAACAGGGACCTCAGAAGTAGCTGATCTGGTGCCAGCGACCCACAAGCACCGATGCACTGCCCCATCTTGTGGGTTGGTGTGGCCCACAGAAGCTAGTACCGCACATCTTGTTGGGGCACTAAGAGACTGCGGGGCTGAGTCGGGCCTCCGCGTGGAGCGGTGAAGGCGGTCCGGTGCTGGCGCGAGTTCCACACATCATTAAGAAGGTAAGGAGCGATCTGGGAGGGTTGCGGCTCCCTACAGCAGAGTCCGGACACAGAGGGTACCGCGCTCGGCCGCGCAGCCTTTGCTGCAGACAGTGAGGGCCCCAGTGGAAGTGGCCCTGGTGGTGGAGACCTCCCTGTGCCGGACCCGGCGGGTACGGCTGGCTAGGAGGCCATGAGCACGCACAGACGAAGCGGATCCCTGCATTGTGTGACAGAGCCAGACCTGAGACAGTGCGAGCTCCCCACATTTAAAGGGAGGAGAGGAGAGACTTGAAGAGGCAGCAGCTCCCTGCGGTGAAGCCCGGACGCAGAGGGAGGCTGTGCACAACCACGTGGCCCAGTCTCCAGACAACAGGGACCCAAGTAGCGGCTGACCTGGTGCCGGGCGGCCAACAAGCACCGTCGCACTGCCCAATTGTGTGGGTTGGGGTGGCCCACAGAAACCCATACCTCACATCTTGTTCAGTGCTTACCGGTATAGACGGCATAATCCACACCGTCACCCGGCACTGAGGTTTAACTGCTGTGGAACCCAGGAAGCGATCAGGGAGGACATATCAATGCGGGCATTTTCCCATGAGGGGGTCCCTCCTTCACCGTCAAGCAACAGCGGCGACAAATACCTAGCGGCATAGACTATGTGAATAAGGAGTCTCAGGGGGGCTGGTAGGTGCTTGACTTTCAATAAGGGCGCCCGCGTCCTGTAGAAGAAAACATGGACCCTAAATTTGGCCCCCGGCAGACAAAGACAGTGGCGGCCTAGTTGAGACCAGCCGCGGGGCAGATTCCCAACACTGCAACGCTCGGCGTGAGTGCAGAACCGACAAAAGGATAGAAATGGGCAGAACAGAGACGAAGCAAGCTACGCTACCGTTTGAACCCCAAAAGCTACCCCGAACACAGCAGGGAGACACTGATCAGCACATGGCGGACCACCCTTCCAGCGCCTCACAGGCCTCAGACAAGGACCTCAAATCCCTTTTGACAACCATGAAGCATAGCCTCACCTCGATAGAAACCAAAACGGACTCCATGTACAGCCGTATAGATTTCGTAGCCCAAAAATTAGAGAAGCACAATGGCCGCATTGAGGAAGCGGAACAAAGAATTTCTGACTTGGAGGATACATCAGTGGCAAGAAAGACAACTATATCAAATGGAACGCTTGTTAAAAGTTATCGCCGCCAAAAACGAAGACCCAGAAGCGCGTTCCAGGCACAACAATATCCATATCCTGAGAGTGCGAGAAAGCGCGAACACTGGGCGGATGGAGGACTATGTTGAGCAAATGTTACAGACCACCTTCGTTGCTGATGCCTTTTCTACACAGTTGGTGGTGGAGAGGGCGCACCTATCGTTGGGGCCCCGACCACCTCCGGGGGCAACTCCAAGGCCCATCATTGCCAGGTTACTTAAGTATCGGGACCGCGAGCTAGCCAGGGAGAAATGACAAATCACATTTGATGGACACGCCATCGCATTGTACCCTGACTTTACTAAGGCAGTACAAGAGGCTAGGAGGAAATTCCTGCCGGTGAAAAAGAAACTTCAACAGGCGCAAATTGACTATGCAATGATGTATCCGGCGTGCCTTTGAGTTACCCATCAGGGGAAACAACACTTTTTCATCAATCCGCAGCAGGTGGAAGATTTCCGAAAACGCACCAAGCGAAATTCGGCTGGCCGGAGGAGACCACCAGGCTGACCGCTCGCCATCGCCGATGTCAGAGTTGGAGTAACTGAGCCCTGGGGGGACTGATGGCACGTACCCCAGATACCCCTTCAAACGGCACCACCACTGAACTGCCAGCGCTAGGTTACAATCTGGAAGGTGAACTGTTTGTGATATGCAGAAGTTGTCTGACTCTTCATTGATATTGTATAATTGTTTTTTCTTTTGCGGCTTATGGAGTGTATAGTTCCACTATGCCAGGGCACCTCCCTCCTTTTCCTTTTCACCAGTGGGGGAGGGGGTGGGTTGCGGTGCCCTCTGGCAATACCTCATAAGGAGATCCCTTACTACTTCCTTGGTTAACCTTACCCTATACCAAACTGTTCCCATTTTCTGAACTAACTTTCTCGGCCAATCATGACTAAAGAAAGTGAGTCGAGATTTTTGTTTACCTTGCTGTTATTTAATACTCCTGTTGGGGGGGTGGGTACATTGACTTCGACAAGTTTGGGTTCTTGCTGTGGGAGGTAGGGGATCATGTTTGTTTGAGCACTTAGCACATGGTGTAGATAGGAATGCATTGCAGTCACTAGAGTGTGTACGTGTGAGGATGCATTATTGCTACCAGAGCACACCTATTTACCCCTTCGTGACACACTGACGAGGGATCAAAAGAGAAAGACTAAGATTTATGACCTGGAATGTACGGAGCCTGGGAAATCCACGCAAGTGTAGGCAAGTTCTAGCATATCTAGACAGGCTAGATATTCAAATAGCTATGCTACAGGAAAGGCATCTCCATCCGATACCGCCTCCCACATTCGCTGCTCGATGAGCAGAGCATAGATGCTTTGCATCCTATTCTACATATTCCAGGGGCACAGTAATTCTGGTTGAAAAACACACACCGTTCGTGGCCATGGGATCTCTACAGGGCACCTAGGGCCGATACAGCCTCATGTGGGGCAAGCTAGCTTCATATTCTGTTCCTTTAGTTAGTTGCTATGGGCCTAATACTGACAACCCGGTTTTCTTCGCCAACTTGTGGGGTAAAGTAATGGCTACTGGGTCTACCTAGGTGATCTGGGGAGGAGACTTCAATACAGCATTAATGCCCACACATTATAGGTCGCATATTCAACCACATCACTATACTACTACCCAACGTCAGGTACAGAACATTATTGCAGCGAGCTGCCTTTTAGACGCATGGAGACACTTGCACCCAGGGCAGAGAGAAGGGACACATTACTCCATAGTGCATTCTACATGGTCACGTCTGGACTACTGGATAGTGTCTAGAGCACTTGGTCCCTGGCTATCCCGGGTCGAACATCTCGCACATACATACTCAGACCACTCCCCAGTGGAAATGAGACTGGCTCCTCCGATCAAATGCATGCCCCACCCACTCTGCTTGGCGATTAACCCCAACAACATTACTAGACACTGTGTTCAGAACAGAGACATGGCAAGAAATACGTGACTATTTTCAGCGTAACACAGGCTCGGTTGCTCACCTGACTACTGTGAGGGAGGCTTTCAAAGTCACAATAAGTGGGATCTGCATTGCTAAGAGAGGGGGGATGCTCAACGCTCAGTTGACTAGAAGTAGATATCAAATGACTGGAGCAAGATCTCATCCACTCCCCAGGCGAGACAGTACGAATTAAACTCAGAGATAAGATGTCCGAATATGGAGACACTGTAGAACGCGCATGTCGGTTTCGTGGGAAATATTTTAAAGTCCGCAGGTATGGCGAGGGAGAGAGACCGGGGAAAGCGCTAGCTGATCAAATCCGCAAGCCCCGTTACTCCAATTATGTTCTGGAAATTCAAGAATCAAAGGGAGTGATCTTCAGGGACACACCTGATATACTCCAAACATTCACGACCTATTATTCTTCCCTTTACACCACGAAGAGACAGCAACCAATTGCACTATCGCCATATCTGGAAGAGGTGGCCCTGGGCTGGCTAGGGGAGGCACAAAGAGAGTTCCTCTCTGCAGAAATAGAGGAAGACGAGATCCGGGTAGCGATAATGCAGCTACGATCGGGCCGGGCCCCAGGGCCAGACGGCCTACCAGCTGAATTCTACAAAACATATGTAGAATATCTTGCCCCCATCTTGAAGAAGGTCTATGAGGAGGCTAAAGAAGCTGGAGTTCTTACCCCGACCATGCGAGAAGCAGTAATACCTCACTATTGAAGCCTGGGAAGCTAGCAAATAAGTGAGAGTCATATAGACCGCTCTCCCTGATTAACTGCCACATAAAAATCTTAGCCAAAATATTGTCCAATAGATTAAGCCTCCTTGTGGATTCACTCGTGCTGCTAGAGCAGGCTGGTTTTATTCCTGGCCGTGCAACCTCACACAACCTTCGTACACTTTTCTCGGTAATGCAGGATATCGATCCAGATACGGCGGCTGTAGCAGTCTTCTTGGACGCCTCTAAAGTGTTTGATTCAGTGGAGTGGGACTACCTCCTTGGGGTGCTCCAGAGAATGGGAATGCCACGTGGCTTTCTCTCATGGATAAAATTACTGTATCAAAAGCCACAAGCAAGAGTTTTAATAAATGGCATAAGTTCGCCCCCCTTTACCATCTCACGTGGTACGCGGCAGGGGTGCCTGCTTTCCCCTCTCTTGTTCGCGTTGGCCATTGAACCGTTGGCCGCAAAACTACGCCAACATCATTGTGACTGGGCCCTTTGCTACCCCACTAGACACATATTGGTGTCCCTTTACGCAGATGATGTCACACTATACGTCCGAGAAGCACAAATCAGTCTCTACCCCATACTACGTGAGTTTATAGCCTTTGGCGAATTGTCAGGAGTCAGTATCAACCGGGGGAAATACCAGATATTTCCACTTATGGCGGCTGCCCTCCCTTACACGCTTGACTACCCCATTATATGGTGCACCTCAGAGGTGAGATACCTGGGGATACCGCTTTCCAGAGACAGGACGGAACTAATACGAGCCAACTATGGAAAGGCTCTTGAGGCCTTGACTGACTCAATTACTAGATGGATCGCTTTGCCCCCGTCTAAGGAGGGGAGGATATCCCTGATGAAAATGGTCATTCTTCCTAAACTACTTTATTTATTCATCAATATATCCTACAACCCTAGCCGCAACTTTTTTAAAGCTTGGTAATCCCAAATGATACGACTCGCTTGGGGCGGTAAACAACCGAGACTGAAATGGGAGAAACTGACGGTACCCTTTTCACAGGGCGGCTTTGAAGCACCTGACCTAGAATTATACTACCTATGTGCACATGCACACTTTGTGGCGTATTGGTTTACACCTCCCCCATACATACCACACCTCGCTGTCGAGCAGGGTTACATGGACCCGACTCCACTGTCGGGATTTATAGTAACGCGACCCCGGGCAAGAGACACTGATCCCACCACGGTTGCATGTACCACAATTGCTTGGCAGAAAATCGTGAAGAGACTAGATATACCAATGCTGTATTCACCCCTGCTCCCGATCCCTCATCACCCAGAATTGGAAGTGACCCAAGAGTTGAGGCGTCGTCAATTGCTGCGTAGGGTTAATATTAAGACATGGGGGGGACCTATATCTCAACGGGGTTTTCCGAGCGAAGGAGCCTTTCTTTCAAGGTGTGGAACCCTCATCGCTAGATCTATTTATATACGTTAGGATAAGGCAGTGTTAAGGCAGCTACACCTACGTTCCCCCACGAACCACCTACACTGTCTCCACTGCACTGCTTGCTACAATGCACCACACACGTGATCTCCCTCCTATACCGCAACATACAGGCCTCAAAGCATGAGAGCCTGACTGGCTCAAGCATAGACTGGGAGGTGGACATGGGCAAATCTATAACCGATAAACAAAGGGAATACTGCTGTCAACACACAGGACATGTCTTGGCCAGCAGCCGTCTCCGCATCATACACTATAAGTTCCCGCACAGGATGTACTACATGCCAGTCAAAATGCACACATTTCACTTACGAGACAATGACGCATGTGATCGCTGTGGCCAAGAGGGAGCAGATTTCCTGCACCTCGTCTGGGAATGCGCACTCGTTAACCAATATTGGCAGCAGATATTCAGGGCCCTGGGACAGATGGTGCTGACCCCACTTTTGGCATCACCAATCACAGCATTGTTGGGCTATACAGAAGAGATCCCACTTACGTGCAGGAAGTACGCGGCATTGGGGCTGTTGCTGGCCAAACGCAGAGTGCCATGTAGATGGGGCAGGGGGCGGGCACCTGAATTTAAGGACTGGGTACAGGACCTCCTCTTTTAGCAAGAGCAAACATTGACCTATGCGGAGCTACTCCCCTTATCCTCTAGACCAAAAGGTATATGGGATCCATTGCGCACCTACTTGTTGTCCAGCCCTGACATGATGAGGGGACGGGATACGATCACCGGAAGGGATGTATGAAAGATTTGACATCAATTTACTAGGGCATGTCTCCCCGGGAACTGAAACGAAGGCACATTCACTATCTCAGATGTAGTCTCAAGGATCTATATTTGCCGAGGGCAATATACTGAGGCTCTGCCGCGAATGAGGGTCGAGAGAAAACTATGGTCATACGTTTTCCCTTAATTGAGTTGATGGACAATCGTCCCCTGATCATGTATGCTGTATACAGGGAAGTGAATTGTAATGCACGACTGTTAAACAAGATATGCTGTTATTGTGCTCTTGTTGTTATGTATGTAATTTGCATTGAAAAGCAATAAAATAAAATAAAAAAATAGTAATGGGAGGAATCCATATGACCACGATTACCATTGATGCTAATTGATGCCCATATTATATGAGTGCCCTTGTACAGACAATGGCACCGAAATCACTTTCAAGTACCATTTGCAGGGCTATAGTAGCCCTTTAGATCAGTAAAGCTGCATATGCTTTGCCTGCTGATTAGACCCCTGGATAAGTTCCACTTTGATTTTTTTAAGAAGTACTTACAAGAAAAATAACAATAGTACATTTATCTATATTCCTTTAATACAAAGCAGCAACACTCGATGGATCTTGCAAAAGCCAAAGGACCATTTTTCCTTTTAGTTATACCTGAGCACACAAAAAGCATGAGTAGTATTGGGGGTTCGCAGTCCTCGGTTTAGGTCTCTCCCTGTGCACAAGGGAAACTATGCTATCTAGCTTTGTATTGCGTTATGTTCCCAGTGTTCCCAATGCTGATTCAGTTTTGTCAGCAAATGTTTCTGGATTCTTTAAAGGTTAGTTGTATGTTGAATTCATGTTCAGAGTTCGGCCCTGTTGTGGGTTGCAAGGGGTGTGTAGTATGTGTATCTGGGCAGTGCTGTTGTGGGTATATTGACAGCCAACTATATGCCATATATTTGTGCAGTGTTGTTTGTACAGATTTCTGTCATTAGTGTAATGTAGGAGGCTGTATTATAGTTGAGTGCTACTGAATCCCCAAAATAGCCATTTAAGGAATATCTGAGCTATACTGGGTGCGTTATAGTCTATTCTACGTGTACTCCTGGATTAACCCGTGGAGCATATCAAAGAACATTGCCTTAACAATCAAACATAAAACAGAGTAAACAGTACCAATTATATAACGACTATGCTGTGAATGTTAGATAAGAGAAGTTAACTATTTATAATTTAACTTTTGAAACAAACAACAGGATTCTAAAAATAGAACAAAAACAAACAAAAACACTTAAATGTGTTCTTAAAGATGGCTTTAACCCACTTATGGTAAACTGTTCCACTTAGAACTTAAATATCCATTCCCGAAAAACCACCAAATCTTCTGAAAACTAAAGAGCCGCCCCACCCATTAGCAATAATATTTTTCCTGTCCCACAATCATCCTAATCTTTTATAAGCAAATGGTGCCTTATTGTCTCCTCAAGGATTCCTTCCAAATCATTTGCTCATATTTTATAAGCTTACTACCAGAAAGTCCTACTTATTGGACATCCCCACATTATATGAAACCAGGAGTCTACCTGAATGTGACGCCATGTATACAGATCACTAAAGTCTACAGAAATTTTAATCAAACGTTCTAGAGTAAAATAAAGAAGTATACAGAGAAATACTGCATACGGCACAACTCTGACCTAAAGATAGGTGGGACATATCAATTTAATTTATTCCTCTTGGTTTCTGAAAAATCTATTTACAACTCTTACATCACATTGTACATATTCACCTTTAGCTAGCCATTATTATTATTACTATTAAATAGATTTGTAGAGTGCATGGCTACCCAGGAAGGGTCTCCCAGCGCTAAGCTACCATACGGAACCCATAGTCACCTCACATGAAGATTAAAACAGCAGATATTTTGAAGGGCGTGGCTTCGAGCGTCAAGATGACGGTCGCACTCTAAGAGTGCTCCGGACCCCTCCTTCATCCGCTCATATCCCTATATTGCAATACTTCTTCCACATACCGTGTAATGAACAGTGCCCGGAGAGCCAGTGGATCTGACCTGAGGGGAGCGCCGAGCAGTGCTGTGAGGGCTTGAAACAGCAACCTCCGGCGGCACCACTGAGTAGGTAAAATGGCGGCGACCTGATCAAAGCACAGGAGGCCTGCTGTTTGCTAGCCACCGGGTGCAGCTGTGCTTCGCTGGGGACAGGTCGGGCCCCCCCGGCCATCCGGGCAGCGCCTCACACGGCGTGCTGCGGAGAAGGAAAGGTGCAGCAGCTACTCGGCCTGCGGATCGGCAGGACTGTGCCTGGCTTGGTTGCCGGTGGGGCCGCTCGGAGAAGACACCCGAGAGGGGAGAGTCGCTGTGGTGGGGCTGCCGGGCAACTGAGCCTATCAGCACCGCGCCTACAATCCTCCCTCCCATCTTCCTGCGGAGACACGCAGTGGCTGTGATCAGCCTGATCACAAATAGCAAGAAGTGGGTGTGGCGGAATTCGGCACGACGCAAGTATCGGAAAAAAGGGGGACCTTGGTAGGGACCATAACGCTGTAGAACTGTGCCGCCCCCCTCAATAGAATTTTGTCATGGGAAAAGACAAAGGGGCAAAGTCACCACCTTCCCAAACCCGCATGAAACAATACACCACAGGTGGCCCCAGCCACAATGAGGTTGCACCGACTAAGACCCCCCCTGCCCGGATGGAGAAATCGACATGATTCTGCAAGCCAAAAGTCTTCCCAGGACTCAAGAGAAACCAAAATAGGGGAAGTGCGAGTAGACATGGCCCTCATCCGCCAAGATCTTCGTAATGCCACCACCCGGATAACAGAAGCCAAATCCAGATTGTCTGAGATGGAAGATGATGTATCTCATCTGAAAGAACTGGTCAAGTAGATAGTATCCCACACGAATGAACTCCATAGGCGGGCAGAAGATGCCGAAAATCGATCGCACCAACATAATCTCCACCTGGTTGGGGGTGTCCCTGAAGGGGCAGAACTTGCACAAATGGCCACCTTTGTCGAAGACTGCCTCAAATCCTGGATGCTACGAGGCATACTCTCCACGTGGTTTGTCTTGGAACGCGCTCACCTCGCCCTCACACCCAAGCTGCCATCGGGTGCCTCGCACTGGCCAATCATCGCCAAGATCCTAAACTTCAAAGATAGGGACGCCATCCTGCAAGAAGCTCGCACCTGTTCAACCTTGTCCTATCAAGGCTCCAAAGTAATGATTTTCACGGATTACACAAAGGAAGTGCAGATGCAAAGGAGATCATACCATTCGGTAAAGCAGAAACTACGAGCCCTTAATCTCTCCTACAGACTTCTCTTTCCGGCCCGACTCAGGGTGGTCTTCTAAAACAAAACCCTTTTCTTAGACAATCCGGAGACGGCATGGACCTGGGTAACTGAGGATTGTCCACTCCGCCAGAGGGCGACCGCCCCTCCACCGGACCCTCTGACAGCATCACAAACAACTAAGGCGGCAGGCTCCTGCAGGTGGCGCACTCGATCTCGTAGAGGACCCAACGCCCACAGAGCGGTGTCTGCCTCGCCTGCCGACATGCTTGGAGGACACAGAGGTCACCTACACCGCAGGGATCATCGAGCCTCCCAAGGAACCTTGATGGCTCGGAAGAGGCCATCGGAGAGACACCCCTCGAGTCCCCAACGCTGGGGTCAGAAGACACAGACCTATCGCGAAACCCCCAAATCTAAGAACAATCACTGTTATCACTATTCATACTCTGGGGGACTGGAAATCCTGATACATGGAGGGGTCCACTGCTCTGCTCCCATAGTCAACTTCAAAGTCTAGTTTTTATTTGAGTTATAGTTAATTGGGCGACAGATGCTTCAGTCGGGGAAGTATAGGGTGGGGGGGTTGGTTGGGGGTAGGGATCGTAGTCCCAGTGGATGTTCTACTTTCTTTGTTTTGCAGCAACACTGGACATGACACTAGGGATGCGCCAGCATCCATACGCCATAGCAAGATAGGTTTCCCTCAGCTGCTCCCAGGTCCTAGCCAGTCAGATCCACTAAGTCACCCACACCAATGGCCCTACATGCCAATATTTAATCCACATGGTAAAGCCCCACTACGAAGTTGAATCACTCAAGGTCCTCTCCTGGAATGTGAATGGGCTCCTAGATAAAGTGAAACGTACAGGGATCCTAAAGTACTCACGAAAAGCTGCCCCAGATGCCCTTCTGCTGCAAGAGACACGTCTTATGGGGAATCATTGCCCTTTTCTAGCATGCCGAAGGTTCAATGGGGTTTGGCACTCTGGGTACTCCCGGGGATCCCGACGAGTGGCGATCCTTCTGCGGCGATCCCTCCCCTTCACACCGGTCTACACAATTAGAGACCCTCAGGGTCGCTTTGTGGCCCTTACGGGGACACTAGGAAATGCCACTATTAACCTAGTACCACTTTATATACTTCTGGCGACCCTTGAGCCCACCCTCCGTGCTATTGTAGAAATAATATCTTACCTTCCCCAGGGTCTGACGGTGATCGGAGGAGACTTTAATGCAGTATTAGATCCCGCCAGAGACGCCACGGGGATACCCTCTTCCCACAGAAAGCTAGGTGCTAGGCGACTTATCGACTGGGCGTCCAAATTGGGCCTCTGCGATGTCTGGCGCATTTGGAACCACAGGGACCTCCAATACACCCACACCTCTGCAGCACACCACACCCACTCCCGTATTGACCTAGTCTTTCCCAACTAGAGGCCCAGGCCCTTCGCCTTGAGCAGTGCACTGCTAAGGCGAACAACGAGGATGAGCCCCGGCAACTTCATCTACTGAGGGAAGAAATTAGAAACCTATCACTTGAGTCCGCCAAATCTATGTGGAGGTCCTCCACCGCCCAAGTCTACGGATGGGGCGATAAAAATGGCAAGTTGCTCCATTGGCTTGCCTCCATCCCCTGGCCAACCGAATAGTCCCAGAAGTTAGAGATAGTCACAGGCATACGTCTCGCACCCCGACCGCAATTGCACAGACCTTTGTGGATTACTACAGGGAGCTATATTCCACGGATCGATCGCGGGCACTAGACTCCAGCCTCCAATTCCTACAAGGTATCCCTCTCCCAAGGCTCTCGGAAGCCTAGGGCCTTGATGATCAAATTATAAGGGAAGAGATCGAAGAGGCAATCTCATCGCTTGCAACTCGAAAGACTCCTGGCCAAGACGTCTTCCCAGCGGAGTACTATGTGGCATTCTGGGAAACTTTGGTCCCATGTCTCCACGCTCTGTACAAGGATGTGGCAGAGAGAGGCGTCTTCCCCCTGAACATTGATACGGCTACGGTAGTAGTCATACCCAAAACGGATCCCCCGTCGGCCTCCTGCTCAGACTACCGGCCAATCCCACTCATAAATACGAAGTCAAAATATTTGCAACCATCCTGGCCACACGTCTCAAGTGAGTGCTTGGCAGCTTAATACACTCTGATCAATGCGGCTTCATGCCACGCCGAAGCACAAGACATTGCCTGCGGCGCCTACACGTGCCACTCTATCATCACCACCTCCTCCCTCTGTACTTAGCCCTATTATTAATCGACTTCGAAAAGGTCTTCAACACTGTCGATTGGCTGTATTTGGATAACATACTGGAGAGGGCCGGATTTGGCTCGCAACTCAGGAAGCTGGTAAGGGTGCTCTATTCTAATGCATCCACCGGGGTCCTCATCAATGGGGCACTCTCGGAGACGTTCCCTATCGAAAGAGGAACCCAGCAGGGATGCCCTCTATCTCCCCTCTTGTTTACCCAAGCAATAGAGCTGTTAGCTTGTATTATCCGGGCTGACATGCAGATACGGGGCTTGCACTGGTGTCCTGC